>PVIY010057362.1:0-12899 GCA_004026745.1 Myrmecophaga tridactyla
ATGGGTGGGGCCCTGTGGGGAGGCCCTGCAAGGAGGCCCTGTGGGCGGGGCCTGTGGGTGGGGCCCAGTGGCTGAAGCCCTGTGGGTGGGGCCCTGTGGCATTTCTTCCAGGCGCAGGTGCTCCCCCAACGAGGTGTGTTGGAAGATATTTCAAAACCAAATATTTTATAACTAAACGTATCTAAGATCTACTCTGTCAAAGAAAGTTAAAATGTAACCTTATTACACCAAATAAACAGTACTATACATAGTAATCAGGACAGATAAAAATTCTTTAAACTGTAGTATCCTCAAGAAAAAGAAAAAAAATGGGGAAAGTAAGGATTCAGTTTCATCAACAACACAGATATTATTTCCAGGGTTTTAGAGAATTCTGGGCCAACTAGCGTTGAATTCAATACTGAGATTAAATTCAAAGTTGGTTTCTCTGTTAATTGAAGGATTATGAGGTTATATAGTTATTTAAAAATTGAAACACTATGGACAAATATAACTAAAAACTTCTACAAAGTAGGCTTCTAAAAATAAATGTCTGACTAATATATAATCTAAAACAAAATTAACCTACATCCGGCCATCAAAAGTCTGTCTTCATTTTTAGAGCTCCTCTGGAGTATTATTAGGATATTAACAGTTTCCAAAATCTGTAAACAATATCAGATGTGTTATAAAATATTTAAAAATTCTATAAACAATATCAGATGTGTTATGAAATGTGAGACAAGTGACGGTTACTTTTAAATACCCTTGTATTTTATACCAGGAGCTTAACTCAGCTTACACAGTATTTACCCATGATTGGGACTCTGGGTCTGGGTCTCGGGAGGACAGTGAGCTGAGAACCATGTGAGCTCCAACTCGGGAGCGAGGGGAGCTAGCCAGGCAGGCTTCTGCACTCATAATTTTACAGTGGGTTTAAATGGCCTAAAAGGATGAAGATTAGGAGTTTTTACATAACATGCATTTGACTCTCCACATGGTTTCATAGGTTTTTGCTTTGCCTTGGCATGTTTTCATCAGCTTTAGTGATGTGGAACCCACGTGTTTGTTTTTGTAATAACAATTGTATTAGAATCCATTTTTATTCAAGTATTTCTCCTGTCTTGCAAGCATGAAGACAAATCAGAGTCATAGAAATAACATTAAGAAGAAGTAAAAATGTGTCCACTGCTTTTGTCCTTTTCGGGTAGTGGATGAAAAACAGAAAAACATACCACACCTGTGTCAAGCTGCAGATATCGTGGGCTCAGCTGGACTTCTAAAACAGAACACTAAGAGGTGCCTTTGCCGACAGGTGCAGAAATATAAAAGGTAAAAAATAGAGCCGTCGTATTTTTTAATCCCATCTCAGGGCCCCTTCAGCAAAATTAGCATGAATATTTAACGAAACGCCATTATTTATAAAATAAAATCCACCTATTTCCATTAAAACCATACATGGTTTTAACGTGTGAGAGGCTCTTCTCTCACAGAGAAAGATGAGCTCTTTCCTTCCTACTTCACCCGCAGACTATACTTAAGACTTTACCAAGACTCAGATATTTATAGTTCACTTGAGATACTTTTCTTCCAATTCTTTCTAATAAATCAAAATCCATGTTTCCTCTTTTAAAGTTCCCTCCCTGCTTATTCTGTGAAACTCTTCCTGAAACGGTGACTTTCACACATTCCCTGCTGACGCCGTGCTTTAACCTGAGCCTTGGACTTGACTTCCAGGATTTTCAGGAAAATCTATTATTTTTCCTAAACTTTTAAAAATGTTAGAGGGCGGGCCATGGTGGCTCGGTGGCAGAGCTCTCGCCTGCCGTGCCGGAGACCCGGGTGTGCTT
Organism: Myrmecophaga tridactyla; assembly: GCA_004026745.1. Lineage (NCBI taxonomy): Eukaryota > Metazoa > Chordata > Mammalia > Pilosa > Myrmecophagidae > Myrmecophaga > Myrmecophaga tridactyla. The sequence goes on from PVIY010057362.1 coordinate 1,830, forward strand.
CCCGGTGCCTGCCGTGCCAAAAACAAAAACGTGTTGGAGGGAAGCTGTAGCAGAGCGTACCGGGTTCTGAGAAAGTCTAGTTAAGAAGCAGCACCTGTTCTCGGTACACCGTTGTAAATGTAGTCCTGATGCTTCCAGGACCCTGTAATAAAACCAGAGCAATGTTACTCCCCTAGGTCTAGGAGTCCCTATATGCACGTGCAGGACAAAATCACCACCTGCTAGAAAGCTCTCCTCCTTGGGCAGGGCAGGCCTTGCCACTACTTTCAATCTCCCAGGGCCATGAAAATATAAGTATTTCCAGTTAAAAAGACAAGAAGGTGACGGTTGGCGGATCAGTGAGAGGGCAGAGGAGGTGTGAGGCTAAGGAGGCTTCTGCCCTGGTTGCTGCCCGCCACAGCTGCCCTCCCCAGGGAGCAGGGGACACAGGGCTGGGTGCAGGGGACATTGGGCTGGGCACAGGAGACACGGGGCTGGACACAGGGGACCTGGAGCTGGGTGCAAGACATGGAGCTGGACACAGGGTCACAGGGCTGGGTGCAGGGGACACTGGGCTGGGCACAGGAGACACGGGGCTGGACACAGGGGACCTGGAGCTGGGCACAAGGGACACAGGGCTGGGCATGGAGCCGAACACAGGACTGGACTCGGGACACGGGACTGGGAGCAGATGGCATACCTGCCAGCCCGGGAGGACAGGACTCAGGGCTCAAAGGGAGCCCCGCCCTCCAAATCTCAGGGCCAGGCCGATCTGCCTCTTGGCACAGCAGGACAAAGGGGAATCATAGTGACAGGCTGCCCGTGAGCAGAAAATGAGGAAGACATCCTGTCTGGATGTGGCCAGGCCAAGTGGACAAATGCAGGCTGCGCGGCACAGCCGCCGGAGACAGGCCCTCGGGCAGCAGGAGGAACCAGAGGGAAAACCTCGATGAATACGAAGGACCCACACCAGGCTTTTTCAGCTTTGCAAGTGAGTCGAAGCCGGGCTACCCAGGAGGAGGAGGCAGTGCAGGAAATCCCCCACGGCCCCGGGGGAAAGGCCCCAGGCCGCCCGGCGCTCCTCAACTCGGAGCCTGGAGGACAGACACAGGTGTCGCATGCATGCCCGACGGGAGTCCCAGCCAGGTACACGTGCGACTACAATCCTGCCAACACCTGCCCTGCCCAGCACAGGCTTCTTGGGCCCCAAGGGATGAAATCAACCAGTAGCAAACTGACTTCCTTATTCATGGAAACATTCAGATTTTCAGTATATTTTCCTTGTAAATAACTGAGCTCTGCTCAATTGAATTTACTGAAAGCAGAAAAAACTCACATACCAAAATTAGCATTTCTTTATAGCACGGTATGCAGAATCTACTATTATCTTAGGGCCAGGAAATAATCTCAGCAATAGGTTAGCATCATTACCTCCAGACAGACAGAAGACTAACTTTTAGGTCCATAATTGAAATTCACTCATCTTTCTCAGCCCCAGAAAGCAAAATTCTCGTATTTCTTTTATTTACTTATTAATATGAAAAGGATACTCTTTGTCCAAAACCTCTGGTCTTTAAATAAAAGTGGGAAAAAAACTGGCAACAGGAACTATTTCAACAGCAACAATTGAACACAGCGCGGGCCTATTTTGAATTTCAAAAACAACAAAGATCACAATTGGGATTTTGATCTCTGGTGGAGATCCTGGGACCTCATGGTCAGACTTTCACAGATGCCCCGATGGAAACTGTTGCTCAAACACGCATTTGTAAAGCAGTTTTCATGAGATGAGGGCTCTGAACAAATAAATAGAAACCACACACGCGATTGTACATCTCCCTGGCTTGCATCGGCACGTGGCAAGCTGCTATGTAAGGGAAAGAACAACGAAATAAGACATTTATTTCTGGCAGTTTCTTAAGAAATTAAGAATTCATATCTCAGTAGGGATTAAATATGTGGACAGTATTTATATGAAACCTCTTGAGAACATGGACATGGGAGTTTAGAGCTCGCCTATTAAATCGTGCACACTCACCAGCATTTGTTTTGTGCGTGTGTGTGTGTGTTCAGGGGCTGAGTGGCCTCTGTTCTAGTTTGCTAGCTGCCAGAATGCAACACACCAGAGACGGACTGGCTTTTAATAAAAGGGGATTTATTTCATTAGTTCTTCAGAGGAAAGGCAGCTAACCTTCAATGGAGGTTCTTCCTTACGTGGGAAGGCACAGGGTGATCTCTGCTGGCCTTCTCTCCAGGCCTCTAGGTTCCAACAACTTTCCCCGGGGTGATTCCTTTCTGCACCTCCAAAGGCCTGGGCTGAGCTGCCAGTGCTGAGATGAGGTGTGCTAAGCTGTGCTACGTTGAGTCTCTCATTTAAACACCAGCCAATTAAGTCAAACGTCATTAACTGCAGCAAGCACGCCTCCTAGCCAACTGCAGATGTAATCAGCAACAGATGAAGTTCACGTATCATTAGCTCATGTCCACAGCAACAGAACTAGGTGCCTTTACCTGGCCAAGCTGACACCTGAATCTAACTGCCACAGTCTCCAAGGTCCCCCGGCCACTTTCACATAATGACTCTGTACCAGGCTCGGCAAGGCCTCCCCACCTGCTCAGGGACGCCTGGCAGGATGGGGAACGACTTCCCCATAGATGGGATTTCAACATTGTCTTCTATTTAGGGGGGAAAAAACTCAAGGTTCCTCCTTCTGCTGCGAGCACACAGCACATAGCCCACCACGCACATGGTCCACTAGAATGTAGCTGTCGGGACCCCTGAGCTCTTTCTTGGCCTCCACTCTCTCTCCTGAGCCCTAAGTCCCCTGGTCCTTCCCAGCACAGCCCACACAGCTTTATCCCGAAGTCCTCTGAGCCACCACACCGGCAGGAGCCTTCCCCAGGAATGGCCCCCTTCCCTCTGCCTTCGCCTCGTCTACCACCCCTTCGGCCAGCTGATTCCTCTCACCTTGAGCTGTCAGCAGATAGCCTTGCCTGTCAGGATCTGCTTGGAGCTCTGGAATGTAGGGAGCCCTCCCCCCAGGGCTGCAGCCTGTACCCAACCCAAGGCAGCCGCTACAGCTCTGCCAGCCACATGGTTTCTGATTCAAGAGACGCTGCCAAGAAAGCAGTGGGGCTTGGCGTTGGAAGGGCAGGGGAGGAGGTATTTAAACCAATACCTTAATTGCTGGCTTGGGTCACTGGGCAAGATTAACCAAAAAAAGGAAATATAGTGAAAGAAATGGGTCTCGGTCTCAAAGGATCTGTGGAATCGCCAAATGGACCACCCCGCAAGCAGGTCTATGTAGAATGTGGAGTTCAGTAGAGCGTGGGGGGCTGGAGAGAAAGACGTAGGAGTTGTCATCAATCAGAAAAAAATGCCAGGGACAAATGTAGCAAGTGACAACAGAAAAGATCTGGGGACAAGTCCTAGAAAACTTGCTTACGTACTGAGCAAAGGAAGGAAAGCACCAAGGAATGGCTGAGTGTAGCAAGCAGTGGAGAGACTGGGAGTAGTTGGAGGAAAGCGCCGTCCACATGAAATGGCCAACAAGGGTGAAACTGCAAGACCTGGGGTCGGTGAGCAGGTAGAGCAGGTCCCAGCAAGGACAGTGCGTTGAGGACTAGGGGAAGAGTGGCTTGTGACAGCAAGCCAGAAACTGTCATGAATCCTGTCTGTGAAAGACAAACGCCCAGAACAGCTGACGCTGACCAGTCCATCAAACCCGGAATTGTCCTGCCGGGTAGGTCCATTATTAACTATCATAAGGGTATAGGAGCTGTAAGTCCAGCTCGGCTCTTCTAATTAAATAACCAGCCCTGACGTCCCCTGCAGTGACCCACTGCCCATCCCATGCCACTGCCTCCTAAATGGGACCGAACCATGGCCACAGGCTAACGCACAGCATTCGGTCAGGCAAGGAAAGTAAAAGCACCACAAACTTTAAAATTACCATCGGTAACTTGGGGCACTATATTTGGTAACTTTTTTTCAATTGAAAATCAATTCTATATAGTTTTCCAATATCCTGGACCTAGTACCTTTCCTAAGAAAGTGGATGCTGTGCTGTCAGGAAATTCTCCATGCAACAGCAAAGACAGGCCTAGGCTAAATGCCTTATTTTTTGTTAAACACAAATTCCAATGATTTGTTCCATGAATCCAAGTTTAAGGAAATCACCAGGATCAAATAAGCTGGGAAGGGCAAGAAAAGTCAATATTTACCATATACAAAACCAAAATGTTATACTTTGTAGGAACAACCAAAAGAGGTGATTCCTGGTGGAGGAAAGAGCCTGTCTAAGAGGCAGTGGCCTCTGTCCTTGAGAAAAATCTCCAACTAGGAAGTCATTAATGTTTTATTTTCCTTTAGTGCAGAATTGAAAGCCCTGAGCTTGTGAACACCATTAGCCCTGTGGACACAGCGGCACCAACCACCAGGCTGAAAACGGTTTCCACAGTATCGTCCTGACAGCACGTCCGAAGCCTGGGGACCAGACGGCAGCTCTGAACGGCACAGGAGCATAAGGCCCATAGTGCACCTCCCGCAGCCAGTTATTCCATCCTCCTGCTCAGAAAAATTGCTTGCGTGGCTCAAGGAGGCAAAATAAGACCCAAAGATTAAAGAATAATGACAAAATCCAAGTAATATATGAGAAAGGGGGTAAGGAAAAAAGAGAAGAAAATTTACCCCAGAAAACATGGCCCATAGCAGGCAGTGCGGGGAGTCAACGTAGCCGAGCTCCCTGGTGGCCAAAGCAAACGGAAAGCAGTGCTGAGTCACTGTACCAGCCACAGTCAAGCTCAGGTGCAATAAAAAGGTTCGATGTTGAAGATTATGTAATGCACAGAACGATGCCATTTCTTTTTTGTTTTTTTAAGCATTTATGCAAATATAAGTGATTGTATGTGTGTGTATGTGAATTGTGTCTTATATATATATAAAACTTTTCTGGAAGGCCAGTGGGCATGGGAGGTGGAGAGTCACTGGGCAGGAGATATTTTACTTGACACCATTCTATACCATTTCCATATTTTTATTACAATGAACATGCACTACTTCATCATTTAAACATAAAATAATATTGGATGGTATATAGCAAAGAATCTGCTTTAGATTCCAAACACAATGATAGGATAAAAATAAAGAAGCAGGATTTCAATCACCATGCCGAAACAGTTACCAAGAAAACCCAATGTTACTCTATTATTGTATAGATTCAAACTTAAAAAATAGCTCAAGGCAGAAATCCAATTATGTTGTTTCACAAGACCAAGGAGCCAGAAAAAGTGAGAGAAAGAGAACAGGACAGACACCCAGAGAGAATGTGAATAAAGAAAAAGGAATGAGGAAGAGTTATTTTCAGAATGACTCCCAAGAAGAAACTGATAATCCCAATATATAAAGTTCTATCCTGCAAGCAACTCAATCCCAGGTCATGGGACTGGAGGAAGCTGTAAAGGTGAGTGTGAAAATGTCTGGCTAGAAGAAGGAAGGAACATTTTTGTTGCAGAAGTCTGTCTTTACCCATCTTCATCATTAAAGGAAAAAAATCCAGGAAAAGTCCGTTAAAAGCTCTTTTCCAACAAAACAAATCACAAGAGCTTGCCCATAAATGGAGGCATTTATTAATTATATTATCTCAGAATTTTCTGTGTTTTTTTTTTGGTCTTTCTTTTGTATGGGCAGGCACTGAGAATTGAACCCGGGTCTCCGGAATGGTAGGCGAGAATTCTGCCACTGAGTTATCCTTGCACTGCCCAGAATTTTCTAGTTTTAAATGTACTTTCCTACATATCTTTTTTTTTCCCCAATTGACAGTTTATTCTAGGTAAAAGAGTCGCCAAACCCGTATCTACAAGAAACACTCCCTGTTTATTCACGTGGGTTAAAGACTGAATTAAGTTAACTATGTTCTTTAAACTTTTGGAAGAAAAGTCTCAAAAAAGAGAAAACCTGTACTGTGCTCACACTATACCTTCAAAAATACTACTTCGGTGGTATTCATGTTTTAGAAAAATGGTTGTATTAGCATGTTTATATACATGCCAACAGTGAAACAGAGTTCAATAACAGATCACATCTACATTTTATAAAGAGCAAACAAATATTAAAACACTGATTGGTGACAGTTACAGAGTGTGTGTGTGTGTGGGGGGACCCTTAGTTATAACTTGCATTTTAGGTAAAGAGCAGCGACCGAATTGAATAACCAGTAATCTTTGTCTATACTGCAGAATAATATGTACATAGGAAATGTAGTGATTGTACTGATTTCGTTACTTTTGCTAAGCCATTTTATCTTTCTTACATTCAGTGCAAAGAAATAAAACTTAATATGAAGAAAAATATGTGCTCATTATTATTCACAATAAAAGAGTCTGCTTCACCCCGAAGGCCCGGGACTATTACACAACTGGGGCACTTGGCGGTGCAGGTGGACCCCGGGACTATTACACAACTGGGGCACTTGGCAGTGCAGGTGGACTCACGTGCCACCAGACTGATCCGCAGGAGAACCCCCTGTTTGGTGCTGAACTAATTCCACGGGGGTTGAGACAGACTGAACCATTTTTGTAGTATCCTCAGATCTCACTAAATAAGAACAGACCCTACACAAGGAAATATAACAATCTGTCCAGAAATTATATGTATATGCTCATTCTTAGGATAGGGCGGAAATGGGGCCCTTTCTTGAGTACATGGATACGAGTTTTATCGTGGTCTAAAGGTCGCTGGATGGACATCGTTTCTGGTACAATGAAGATAAGGAACATACCGAGTCCACTGCCGGACTAAGAAACTTCCACAACGTGTCTCAGTTCTTCAAATAATGGAGCAAGTTCCTTCTCTGGACTGACCATTCGTCCTGTGTTGGCACTGCTGCTGACCAGGAACTCACCACCAAAGGTCAACGATTAAACTGAACCACCTGGCAGGTGACACTTTTGTTTTCTGAAGCCCAAGTTTGCTTCCTGGTCTGTTGCAAGGGCAAAAGCAGATAAGAAGCCAGGCCTTAAAGCATTGTCACTGGGCACTTTAATACCAGGGGCTCCATATATCGGACACCACAGCAGCATGGAGTCCATCAGCATCTGGCCATTTTTTCTACAGGAACAGTTTTAGGTCCTGAATTTTTGTTTGGGGGGCTTCCGAGGGCCTCCCTGCTGTCACCTCAGGAACAGCTTCAAAGATAAGTTCCCTACAAGCATCATCACGACCGGTCCTATATATCATTTTTAAGTTACCTCGAATACATGCAAATAAGTTACAAACAAATGCCCAAATGGGTCCTAACTCTTACAGAATTGTAAGGAAAGACTTGTCTCATAGGTCACAAACCAGAGAAATTGAGAACCGGGCTTAAATATCTTCATAATGTGAGTAGAAACGAAGAACCAGAGCTGTTAACAATAGTGAGATGTCTGTCAATTCAGAAATTTCCAGTAGGAAAATGTAAGAAGCCTTTCAATGGTAGGCACCAATGGAAGATTTTGTACTACTGCCTGTATTTAAATACTATTTCACTCTAAGTGACAATGTTCCCAAATATACACAGAAGGTTAAAAACATATTACCAGACTCGGCACTCCTACTCCTGGGTGGAATGCCTGAGGGAAATGACAACACGTCCTCACAGAAACCCGACCGTGAATGTTCAAAGCAGAATTTGTCATAAGAGCCAAAAGGTGGAGCCAACCCAAATGCCCACCAGCCAGCGAATGATAAATAAACTGTGGCCGATGCACACAATAGAATATTATTTGGCAATAATACTATGTGTTGTGGATGAACCGTGCAAATGTGATGCTCAGTGAAAGAAGCCAGACACAAAAGGTCCCATATTGAATATTTCGTTTGTAGAAAATCCAGAACAGGCAAGCAGAGAGAGACAAGCAAATGAGGAGTTTCCAGGAACTGAAGCATATGAGGACGTGGGGGGAGGTGCTGAGGGGTCCAGGGTTTCTTTACGGGGTGGTGAGATATTGTAAAATGGACTGGGGTGATGGCGGCACCAGCCTGGGACGGCAGGACAGGCGACGGGACCCTACACTTTACACAGATGAGTTGTGTGGTGCATGAGTTGTGTGGTGTGTGAGCTGTGTGGTGTGTGAGCTGTGTGGTGTGTGAGCTGTGTGGTGCGTGAGCTGGGTGATGCGTGAGCTGTGTGGTGCGTGAGCTGGGTGGTGCGTGAGCTGGGTGGTACATGAATTGTATGGTTCGTGAGTTCTATGGTGTGTGAGTCGTATGGTACGTGAGTTGTACGGTGCGTGAGTTGCATGGTGCGTGAGTTGCATGGTGCGTGAGTTGTATGGTGTGTGAGTTGTATGGTATGTGAGAACTCATAACCCACCAAGCGGTTAAAAAAACAAAAAGGCATTTTCACAAGTCCAGCATCCTCTGCGCTGGGCTCCCTGATCTCAACCCAGGCACCCTACTCCCGAGCTGCTGCAGCCAGAGCCAGAAAAAGGCTGACCCAACCTGGACACGCATCTCCGAGTCGGTGTGAAGTCCACTTCTTGTCACCCTCGCGCCACACTCACGGGCCGGCCAACACACCCCTGCAGCGCCCACACCAGGCCTCTGTGTCCACGCGCCTGAGTCCAAGGGCTCCAGTGCCCGCGCCCACAGCTCCCCGCCCCAAGTTCTCAGGCCTGTTTACCTCGTTCTTGACCACCGAACCTGCACGCCCCCGGGTCCCAGGCCGGGCCGCGCTCGCCTGCTGTACCACCCTCCTGCCTGGACACTGTACTACAGCAGCATGATAGCGAATGGCCCACAGGGGGCTGGACAGTAGGAATTCCCTGGGACAACCCGTCTGGCTGCCAGCTGGAGCCCGGAGCTGAGCCACACAGCTGCACCTGAGGCAGGCAGACCACCTGTCCCTGCCCCTCCAACCTGAGAACCTGCCACTTCACAAGCACACCTCATTCCGACAAAGCCCGAGACGACAAGCAGCCAAGGGATATTTTCAGAATACTATAAAATACGATTTTTCCCAAGTACTTTCAGTTTCCTGAGGTTGAGTTAAATAGAGCCACTGGAAAGGAATTCATCATGCTGAAGGGAAGAGAATGAAAGCAATTCTAACAGCTCGCCAGACATACCCAGCCAATTCATCAAATCCATCTCATGAGAACACTGGCGCAGGTCACGCATTCAATGTCCCCAGGCCGCTTTCGCTTGTGGGGGACGCTGGAGAGGATCGACAGAGACGTGGCCTCGCTGAGATAATGTCCCCATTACAAAGCAGCAGCTAATCCAGTGTCACACTCCCAGGGAAAGCACATTGTCCCGGCCAACGCGGAGGAGCAGTGCTTACAGTTCAAGTTTCTTTCCTCCTTCAGATGTACATGATCTGACCGGTAGGTGAGAGGGTTATTGAGGGGTATTTCCAAGTCATTTTGCTGAATGCCTCATTATTTGCACTGAGGTGAAGGCAAAGCATTAAACGACACCATATATGATGTTCTAGTTTGCTAGCTGCCAGAATGCAATATACCAGAAACAATGACTTTTAAAAAGGGGAATTTAATGAGTTGCTAGTTTACAGTTCGAAGGCCGAGAAAATGTCCCGATTAAAACACGTCTATAGAAATGTCCAATTTAAGGCATCCAGGGAAAGATACCTTGGTTCAACCTTTCTCTCTCAGCTGGGAGGGCACAGGGCAAACATGGCGGTGTTGCTGGCTTTCTCGTGGCTCTACCAAAAAGGGACTCTCTCCAAAATGTTTCCTCTTTTAAAGGATTCCAGTAAGCAACTCCACTTTCAGTGGGTGGAGATGCACCTCCATGGAAATCATCTAATCAAAAGTTACCACCCATAATTGGGTGGGTCACATCTTCATGGAAACAATCAAAATGCTCCCACCCAGCAATACTGAGTGAGGATTAAAGGGCATGGCTTTTCTGGGGTCCACCACAGACCCAGAGCGGCACATATGGGTTGTTTGAAAACATACTAAAGGTGAAAATTTAGAATATAAGATGACCTATATTCTTTCACAGCTTCTCAAACCCTTGTGAAAGCTAGTCAACAATGTGCTTCCATCATTAAGAGAGGGCTGGAACTTAATGAGGCTGAAAAGTGCAGCCTGCAGAGAAGCATCAGCGGTACAATGCAGACAAAGATACTCTTCACAATTGCACATTTCTGCTGTGCAGAAAGACACCTAAAGGCTGAGGGGGGACCCAGGCTTGCTGTCACTGCACCTCTATTTCTAGGTTGAGGCCCAGCAACACACACCTTGGCGTCTGGGATCCCTGGGGGCTCCCGCAAGTGGGGCGCTCTTGGAGCAGGGTGTGGGGTCAGATGTGAGCCCAGCAGCCCTCTGGCTGCGGCAAACCCACCTCCCACCGCGCCTGCTGCTGCACGCCGCTTCCAGGGCGGCCCGGGAGGGGGGTTGCATGGCGCGGGACTCCTGGCTCAGCATGAGTCCATGGGACCGTGCGCGGCTGTCCCCCTATCCCCCGTCCCCGCACTGTCCAGCACTGGGGGCCATGTGTCCACAGGGTGGGAAGCCCTAGCTTGCCGGAGGCAGCGGAAACTGCAGGCCTTCCAGCGGGGAAACACTTCTTAAAAATTCACTGCATTTTAACGTCTGCAAGTTTTATTCCTTCTGAGATTTAAATTTGGGGAGATGTCCCCCTCTTACTGAGCTTTTGATTTACTTTTCAATTTTGGTATATTTCATATCAGATTTGCCTGACAGTTGGATACGATTGTAATACAGAATACAGCAATATGGAAAAAAAATAGAAATAAATAATGTGAGATCCTTCTTCACATGCTTTATTTAGAGTCAGTGGGATTTAATTCAAATCTGCCGAGCAGAGAGGCCAGGGGGCTTGCACACCAGTTGAGGCCCTGCCGTAGCAGGGGGCTGTGAAGCCCTGGGGAGCCCCACGTGCCCCGGCAGCAGAGGCCGCAGGTGGACCCCTGCACCACCGGAGGGTGGGGGCACGCCGGCGGCCACAATGGTGAGGAGAGCTCAGGGTGGGCCCCGCAAAGTCCCACCCTTCCTCCTAAGGTGGCGGTGAGCAGCGCCTTCCCTGACCCAGCTGGGCTCCATTTCTGCAGAAGGGGAGAC
>PVIY010057363.1:0-12906 GCA_004026745.1 Myrmecophaga tridactyla
AAAACATTCTCATTTTTAACATATGATATGGTAAGTGTTGATAGATAAAACTGACAGAAAAAATCCTCCTTGGAATTACTAATTTTTAACAGTATAAAGGAGTCCTGAGAGCAAATGTTCAAGAATAACAGATTTAGGACCACATGAAAAGCTTAATACTTTCGTTGAGTATCTTTCCTTGAATTAAAAATTTCAACTAACAAGCGGGTTCTTATTGAGAAAAACAATGTATATGTGTATGCACCCAAACACATATGAAACATATCCATGTGGAATTCTTCTCTGTTCCTTCAGTTGATAAAGTTGCTGCTCCTGTTTATGTCATTGGCTCAATGCATTATACTTCCTGGATTCAAAGATGGGAAGAGAGCAAAAGGTTTAGCAACAGCTCACTCTACCCATTTATTATATATGGGGAAAACTGAGGCCTCTGAGACCTGAGCCATATCTCTACCCTTCTGGAAATCCTCCAAAGATCAATTTCAAGTGTTTTACCATGGCAACAAGCCCTGCCCAGTCTGGCCACATCATGACCTTCATCTCACCTTCACCACCCAGAGTCTTCTGTGTAGAGGCCCAAGCTGGTGGCTAGATCCCTTAAAGCAGCAAAGGCCCATTAGGCTGTTTTCAAAGGTTCTCCAATGATTAGGGTAAGTTATCCTTTGACAGCATTTGAAGTGTTTGAATTTAATTTGCTTGGGAATTAATGCACTAAATCATGTCCTCTCAAATATAAAATTATGACAGTTTTTTTTTTAATTTTTTTATCTGGGAGCAGGTTGCCTGTACTTGAAGATTTGGGGTATTACTCTCTTAGTAAGCAGAAAAAAGGAAGGAAATTTTAAAAAGTAAGTAATTGTTTTATTTTTTCCAAGAGTTATATTTTATTTATATCAAATATGGATTTTCTTTTGGTCTATTTTTGCAAATTAGTTGAAGTTTTAATTAGTTTTCCTATTGAAATTAGACTTTAGATGAATGAGGAAAAGTCAATAAATCACTGATTGAGTTGGTAATCATTTCCACCTATTATCTTAGCTATCTTTTTTTATTTAATGGATATTGATAATCATTTTATTATCTAAGAAACATGTTTCACATGTAATGGACCACCTTTAGCCCGAGAAAACAATGTCTTTCATCTTGAGCTCCCAGAATGGTCTGGTTTGCACCTTAAATCCTGGACTTCATTAAAGAAATAAAACAATAAAAACTACTATGTCCAAGAGATTTTAAACAAAGTCAGGAGCTCATTGTGAAGATTACTCATAGGCAAGTCTCAGCCAGATATTGCAAACTGCCAAAGCATGCAAAGCCTCAAGCACAAGGTTCCTTTGAACCCCCTAAGAACATCCAGACACCATAAACAAGCCATTAGACAAAGAAGTCAGATAGATATCTAACTTGAAAGACAATTAAAGTACTCCAAATAGTCACTAACTGTGTACAACTTGACTACTTCTTTTCCTTAAAAACTCTTGTCTGGAAATATCAAAATGGAACATGATTTGGGTTGCTGCCTAAATCTGTGTTCCCCAAATTGCAATTTTAAGACCCCAAATAAATGCCATTTTTGCCTTGCATATTAGTTTGTTAATTCTCAGTTGACACTGAATGGTATCAGGATTGGGATCTGAAGTGCTCACTCGCCTAACTTTGGGGCCATGGGTGGATTTGGGAACAGTTACTAACAATAGCCCCTAAATGAGATTCAATCCATTTAAAAACACTAAGGGTGCTCACCAGCTAACCCACTAGCTGGTTTATTGTACAAAAATTATAGTACTACTTCATGTAAATTGTTGTCCCATTAAACCTAGAATACTAAATAACCTTGAATTATTATGGCCACATGTGGATCTTTTGATATGTCTACATCGGCATGTGTGCCAGTTTGAAAGTATTATGTTCCCTAGAAAAGGCATGCTTTAAGTCTGATCCATTCTTGCATGAGCAGCCATTTCTTTTAATCTTGATTCAATAATGTAGCTTGGAATCTCTTGATTAGAATATCTCCATAGAGATGTGACATTTAATTAGAAGGAGGTGTGACTCCACCCATTCCAAGTGGATCTTTATTAGTTTACTGTGATCCATTAACAGAGGAAACATTTTGGAGAGAGTTAGAAATGACAGAAGCCTCTGGGCCAGCAGAAACTTCACAACAGATCTGACACAGATGTGGACATCTGCAGAAAAGAGATATGGATGTTTGGAGATGCTTGGAGCCTAACAGACATTGCCATAAGATGTTAAGCAAGCTAGAACCTGTAGAAAGCCAGGGTGAGTTAAGAGATGAAAGCTAGCATAAGAGTATCAAGGTAAGGAATCCCAATAGGAACAGAGGCTGAAAGCAATGGAGCCCAGAAGCAAGGGACAAGCAGATACAGCCATGGGACTTCAGATGACAGAGGCGTTCCAGACCTGTCAGATGTTCTTGAGTGAAGGTAATGTCTTGTTGGTAACTTAATTTGGACATTTTCATTTCCTCAGAACTGTAAACTTGTAATTTATTAAATTCCCTTTATAAAAGCCATTCCAGTTCTTGTATATTGCATTCTGGCAGCTTGCAAAGTAGAACAGCATGTTTGAAGGCTCAACTAGAAAATAGGGGCTCTAAAACTAAGCAAACTGAATGAAATATTTACTTTAATTAGTAACTGAAAGCAAACTAATTCTAAAATTGCCTCTTTTCAAGAAGCAAATGTTAAATTAACAAAAAGAGCTCATTTAATTCCATTATCAATATTGAAAAATTATGCATAATCCTGACTCTCACTGTTCTAACACTCCTTTAAACCCTCCTCTATATCCTAGCTTATTTATAGTCCCTGTCTATAGTGATATGATTTCCCTAATCCTACTGAAGGCCCAGTAGGTTTTGCAAAATAAAAAACATTCAATATTATCATTCAGACTTATGGGCCTGGATATTCAGACCTTTATCCATTAATTTACATGATTTCTGGTGAAGGTCATGCCAAAATCTCGATAGACAAAGCTAATTGGGAAAATCCCTTCAATGACTTTTCAAAATGAAGAGCTATTGACAAAACTGAAGCATTTGAGCTAGATATAGAACACAAAAAGGTCAGAAGTTCATTCCTGATGTTTTCCCAAAAATATTAATTGAAGAAAAATAACAATGTACCCAAAATGCCCAAATATTATATTATATCAGACTAAAAAATATTATGTTATAACATACTCAAATATTATATATTTATATAATATTATATAGACTCAAAAAAAACCTTTATACAATCTTAAATCTTTACCATGTGTCATGGTCAGGTTCATGTGTCAACTTGGCCAGGCGGTGATACTTGTTTGTGTGGTTGGGCAAGTGCTGGCCTGTCTGTTGCAATGAGGACATTTCATAGAATTAAATCATGATCATGTTGGCAACATCCACAGCTGATTCCATTTGTAATTAGCCAAGGGGAGTGTCTTCTGCAGTGATTGATGCTTAATCTAATCACTGGAAGCCTTTTAAGGAGGATTCAGGAGAGACAAACTCTCTTCCTGCTTTGGTTGGTGAGCCTCCCCTGTGGAGTTCATCCAGACCCTCCATCGGAGTCATCTGCTTCACAGCCTGCCCTATGGATTCTGCACTCTACATTCCCATGGTTACATGAGACACTTTTATAAATTTTATATTTATGGATATTTCCTGTTGATTCTGTTTCTCTAGAGAGCCTAACTAATACACCATGTTAACGCTGAAACCCCTGCCCTGTTTAATTATGTTTTTGTTATTGGCCTTTCAGGAAAATTTAGCACCAGTCTAAAATATAAGCAACTAAAATTAGGCGAAAATGGAACTTAATAATTTATAAAGTGTAAAGATCTATTAGATCACATCTTTAAAAAGGCAGAGAAAAAGAAATCCTCCCCAGCCCAAACAGCATGTAAATGAACCCCAAGAAATCTCTAAACACCAGAGTCCAGGGCTTCTGTATTTGTGATTACTGCAAACACCCCTGACAGTGGCAAAGAGACTGCCCAACACTTCCTGAAGACAGCAGCAAACCCTGAAAGGCAAACTCAGCAAACTCACCAGGAATGAGGTGGGAACAAAGAATTAAGGCAAAGGCTTTATTTCAGAGAGAAACACAGCCACCTGGGCAGTGTTTTGAGCACCTCCCTGCCCTGAGGTGCCAGAGGATAGGGTTTTTAAGGTTTAGGGTTAGGAAGTTGGTGAGGAAGGGTTAGGCAGGTCTCTAGTGGTTAATTTTCAGAAGTAGGGGGCTGAGTAAGGAGTTGGCAACTTTCCAATGGTAAGGTTTAAATTTAAACACTGCCTTAGTCATGAAAGGTCATAAATGCTGAAAGGCAAACAGTATGTAAGGGGAGTTTACACATTCCCAGTGAGTGGGAGCAGGGTAATGGGAGGTTATCACAAGATGGCAGCTGATAGAGGTTGAAGGAGATGACAGAGGGTAAAGGAGATGCCTGGATGGTGTGGTTTGGGGTGAGAGAGTCTTTCTGAAATATTTGCCAGCAGTAGGCTACATCTTGGTGGGTAGGGGTCCTGTTCTCCAGGCCTAACATTGCAGTCTTTTTGCAATGTTAATGGGGGAATGGAGCAATGGCCAATTTTCTGTAACTGCTTCCAGCTGAAATGAGGTGCAGCAATCCTAAGGGGAAAAATTTAGGGGTGACTGCAGGTGTTATGGGACAGGAGAAAAAGTCGTTTCTGCTCCTTCTCATATTTGGAGACATCATTCACATATTCTTGGGTCATTGACCAGATGACTTTGTGTATGAACTGGGAGAGGAGTTGTAAGAGACAAGGGCCACAGAGAATAGAAACAATATCAGTAATGCTGTTATAAGGGATACAGGAGATGGTTTTAGTGGTGATGTGAAATAGGAGAGAAATGAATATAGCCATGATTGGCTCCCATAATTAGCATCCTGGGCTTTTTGGATTTCTATGTTTTCTTTTAAAATTTTAAAATGTTCCTCTACCTGCCCAGTTTTATTAACATAGAAACAACAGATTTCATTTATGATTGCACAAGTGCCTCCTGCCACTATGGTGAGAACATTTAATGATATCCTGTTTTGTAGAGCAGCTGAAGCTAAACTATCTCTTGTTGTTGATTATCAGTAGCTCATACAGTTGCATTCCAAGATAATTGCAATGTGAGAGAGATATTTGAAATTTACTGTTCTGATAGTGGAATTCCTATAGACCAAAGCAGGCTGTGGTAGATGGTGTGTCCTATGCCAGGTTTTTCTAGAATACGATTATCATGAGCATGAAATCCAAATTCCAGATCTTATAAGAATAGTTTTTTTTTCATTTTTGAGTTTTAAGTGAAGTTTTGAGAAAGCATCCTACATTTGGTATTTTTCTAGAAGAGGCCATTTCTTGGGGTTTTAAGATAGTGGCATTAGGAATGATGGATATTATAGTATAGGTTCCTGTCCATACCCAAGGTGTTATGAAGTATGCAGTGTCCCCATATAAGAAATAAGAACAGTACCTGTGAGCATCAGGGCTGTTGATGGTCCAAAGGGGCTAAAATATAAATTCTGGTGGGTGGAAAAGTTGAATAGATTGAGTTCCACAATACACTTCATTTTTAGGCACAGAGGAAAGTAGTGAGGGTTGGAGATATCAAAAGTTAGATTGGTTTGATAAAGGAGGTTGCAAAAAAGGAAAGTAAAGCATCTTTAAAAATCCATCTTGGGCTTTGTTTTGATTAAATCATAGACTTGTCCTGAAAGGGTTCCCAGACTAAAAGCTCAGTTTGATCTTAAGAGCTGTTAAAACATACAGTGCGGGCGGCTGCCGTGGCTCAGCAGGCAGAGCTCCGACCTGCCATGCTGGAGGTCTAGAGTTCGATCCCTGGTGCCTCCTGCCCATATGCAAATTAAAAAAAAAGCCTCCTCTAGGGAGGTGACTAAAAAAAAAAACATACAGTGCCTTCACTATAGTTTTTCCTAATTATGTGCATAGGGAGGGTTTTGTTAATACTTGTGCGATCCCATATAAGGGTCAAGTTCAGATGCTTTCTTGTTATGTGTTCATTTGAAGGCCATTGTAAGGTGGTTGTATTAAAGATTATAGTATAATTGCATGATGTTGGTGGCATATGTCCAAAATCAACTGAATAGGGTCATGAAGAAAGATGTTTGATTCATACAAAGGGCTTGTCTATTAGGACTGTAATTATACCAATAGAGTCCAAATGCTCTATAGGTTGAGAGTTTTCTATTTTGCTTATAGTTTGATGAAGAATAGATATATCTTCACTTTCTGGACATTTGAGGTGAGTTTTGTCACTCATCAGCCACTGAAGCTGGTACATTGTGGAAGGACTTGGAAGTGTGTTTCAGGGCTTAAAGGAAATGCAAGCAGGGCTAGGGTATCAGTGTGGGTGAAGTTGAAGCATATCCAGCATTTGTAGATTGTTTCTGTAAGAGGATGGTAAGGATTTGGGGGGCATTGACTGTGAAGAAGAGTGAGATAAGACCAATGGGGTTAGTGCCATGGTTTAGGCAGAAGTAAAGGGGTAAAATAAGGACTGGATTTGCTGCCACTGGAAGTCCCAGAAGGTGCCTTGGAGGAATTCATTTAGCAGGAATGTCAGGAGATATTGCTATAAAGACTCTGGAAGGTGAGAGAGTAGAGAGAGGGGGATCTGGGGATGAAGTTCCAGTGCTATTCAGTTTGGTTATTTTGTGAGAGGTCAGTCCTGTGGGGGTTGTTTAAGGGACTGGATTAGGAGGGTGATAGAGCTTTATGATGTTTGGTAATGCCAGGAAGTGGGCTTTTGGGCTAGTTTAAGAGGGAGGGTGTTGGTAGGACTACTGTGTAAGGCCTCTCCCATGTGGATTGGAGAGGCTTTGTGGGTTGCATGGTTTTAAGTAGGACAAGGTCTCCAGGTCTTAGTGTGGATGTGATAGCGGAATCAGGGCTTGGGAGAAATTTCCGCATATTGGCATAGAAGGATTCTTAATTGAGAGAGCATGGGAAAGTAATCTCCCCTGGGGGATTCAGGGGAAGGTAGGTTGCCTAAGGGGAAGGGACATCTATACATAAGCTCAAATGGACTGAGAAAAGAGGGTTGTTTGGGGAGTTCTCTAAGACAAGAGAGAGTAAGGGGTAAGAGTTGGATCCAGGGATTGTGGAGTTCTGTTGCTAGTTTTGTAAGTTGTATTTTTAGTAAATGATTAGCTTTTCCTACTTGAGGATTGGGGGACACAGGGGATGGGTAAATACCAGGTGATTCCTAGAGCTAGGGAGACACCCTGTGTGAGTTGTGAAATGAATGCAGGGCCAGTATCAGTTTGTAATGAATGTGGGATTGCAAAGTAGGGAATGATGTCAAAAAGTAAGACAGAGATTATTTCAGCTGCTTTTGGGAGGTGTGGGGGAATGTTTCAATCCATCTTGAAAATGTGTTAACTAAAGTGAGGAAACATTTATGTTTTCTGACCAGAGGTATGTGAGTATGGTCTATTTGCCAGCTCTGCTCTGGGAGCTGGCCTTGGGCTCAGTGAAGATTTCCTCTGATTGGAGATAATGTTCCTTGTGGTGAGGTCATCATACAGATGTAGTATGTGGACATAATATATAATGGAAGATGGTGGAGAGTGTAGGGCACTACAGGACAAATCTTAGGAATGCTGTGAGTGGTTTTGGTCCTATGTGAAACAGGTTGTAGAGGTGAGTGAGGATGAATTTGGTATGAGAGTGAGAGAGGATTATATGGTTATTAAGTGTGACCAACCCATGAGGAAGGGGATATTGATTATTTATGTAATTCATGGATTTCATCAGCTGAGTAATTATGAGTGGTGTGTGGAAATAAAGGGGTGATTGAGACTGGTGGGGGTGGAAGTAAAGCTGCAGATTTGACATGTCAGTTGGTTAGGTTTTTTCCTTGTGAGATGGGTATGGGAGTGATTGGTGGCCTTTGCAATGTTTAGAGTGACTTTGGAGGGGAGGAAAATGGCTCCAAGCAGTTTTTTAATTGAGGATCCATTTGTGATAGGCATGCCCTTAGCATTATGAAATTCTCTCTTGGCCTAGAGGGCTTCATGATGATGTGTTATGTGATATGCATATTTAGAACCTATATAGATGTTTGTGGATATATCTCCTGCTAGTGTAAGTCCATGAGTGAGGGCTATAAGTTCAGATTTTTGGAGGTCATATTGAGGAAAAGACTTGCCTTTTCAATTATTGTGACTGGTATTCAGATGATGGCATATCTAGCTATATGTTTTCTTCCATGTGTGTCTGTGCTCCCATTAACAAACCAGTTTTGAATGGAGGGGGGTAGAGCATTAAGAGAGATGTTTGAGAAAGGGTGTTGAGAAATTTGTATCATCTCAGTGCAATCATATGTGATGGGGCCTGGAAGGGGTAACAAAGTAGCTTGGTTAAGTTTGTTGGGTTTCCCTATAACAATATTGGGGTGGGTGATGAAACTGAGATAATATTCCTGCACTTGGAAAGGAGGGAGAGGACTAAAGATTTTCAAAGATGTTAGGTTATGTAAATTATGCAAGGCATGAATGGTGAGAGGGGCTTGGAGTATAAGTTTGTCAGCTTATGCAGTAATGGTGGCTGCCACTGAAAGAGTCCATAGGCATGCAGACCAGCCTTTGATAGTGGGGAGTAATTGCCTGGAAAGATATGTTATAGGTTGAGGGAAAGTGTTGTTTGGGTGAGTACTCCTAGGGAGATGATAGGAGACTCTGTGGTACAGAGCACAAAGGGAGATTGAAGTTGAGGAGAGAGAGCAGGGCTGTCATAAAAGCCTTTTCTAAAGCCTGGAAAGGTTTGTAGATAGGGAAGATGGGTTGAGAGGCTCTGCTATGTCTCCCTTAGCAGTATGGTATAGGGGGTAAGTGAGGAGTGCAAAATTGGAGTCCAGGTATGAGAAAATCCAGAAATACCTAAGAAAGAAAGGACTTCTTCTTTAATGACTGGAAAAGGTATAGTGGCAATAAGGGTTTTGCACTGCATCATGATTGCACAGATAGTGGGGGTTAATGTAAGGCCAAGGTAAGTGACCTGAGAGAGAATCAGTTGAGCTCTAGATTGAGGAATGCAGTATCCTTTTTGTGTTAGGAAGTTTGGGAGGTAGTTGTAGTCATGACACATTCTGACTCAGAGGGACTACAGATCTGGAGGTCATCTACATATTGTAGGGTGGTACAATTGTTGGTTTTGAATTGTGAGAGATCTTGGGCTAGAGTTTGCCCAAAGGGGAGGGGAGAGTCTTGGAAGCCTTGAAGGAGGACTGCCCAGGTGTACTGAGAGGAATGGTTAAGTATCAGAGTTTGTCCAAGTAAAGGTAAAAATTTCTGGGACTCAGAGTGTAAGGGAATTGTGAAGAAGGCATCTGTGAGATCTAAAACTGAGAAACAGGTTGTGCCTGCTGGGATTTTAGGTAAGAAGGTACAGGGGTTGGGGAACACTGGGTGGAGAGGAATGATAGCTTTATTGATGACATGGAGATCTTAGAATAGCCTGTATGAGCTAGATTTCTTAACAAGAAGAATAGAGGTATTGCATGGGGAATGGGTTGGTTGGAGTAGGCTCCTTGAGATTAACTTAGAAATGATTAGGTTTTAAGCCTCATAAGTGCATGTGAGAATGAGATACTGGAGAATTGAAGGAGAAGATGATTCTATTTTTAATTTTATTAGAATGGGGGTGTGATGGTGGGCTGCAACAGGGTTGTCAGTAACACATACTATGGGATTTACTGCCAGGAGGAGTGAGAATAGACTGTTTGTTTGGGAAAGGTCTTGGTGTATGAGAGCTAGGAGGAGGAAGAGACAGACTGGTGGCTGGGTGTGTGATGGGAATATGTGGAGGGTGGCATGTAGGGTGGTGAGAATATCTCTGCCAAGTAGGTGTGTAGGGCATTGTGGTCTGACTAGAAAGGAATGCATGAAGAGGTTGTCCTTAAACTGGCAAGTTATGGGTGGGGTGCACCTAGGTGTGAAGGGGCTTCCTTCTACCCCCATGACCTGAATGACTGATATATCAGCATGGACACAATAGATATTAAGAGTTGAATATGTGGCCCCCATATCCAGAAGAAAGGTAATAGGCTTACCTTTGATGAGAAGAGTTATCTGAGGCTCCTGGTTGTCAACAGTGATGGGGGCTGGTGAAGGCCTCAGGCCCCATCAATATTCATTGAGGATGCCCAGAAGGTCAGCAGCCACTGTGGCATGGGAGAACATCTGCCAAAATCTAGAGGTGTGTGGGGACAGTCCATTTGCCAGTGACCTGCTTGATTGCATAGTGGGCAAGTCCTGGTGGACGGTTTGGGATTGGGGCATTGCTTTGCCTACTGTCCTGTAGAGCTGCATTTGAAACAGGGCCAGGAAGGAGATGGGTGGTCTGTTTGACTAAGTTTCCTGCTTGCTGGTTGCCTGAAAAGGCTGTTATTATCATTTGAAGATAAGCTTTTCTTCTTTTATAGTTTCCACCTAGTTTTTAAAAACCTTAAAGGCAGCAGCCATTAGAGCTTGTTGTGAGGTGAGGAACCCTCTTCAAACTTTTTGTTTGTGTCTTATATCTGAGGTAGCCTCAGAAATGAAACATGAATTTGACACTCAGGACTTTCTGGGATAAGAAGTGTGTGTGTGAGAGCAGAGCTTCAGTGAGACTTGCTATAAATTGGGTTGGGTTCTCATCAGGTCCCTGAAAGACTTTAAGTTTGTCAAAATCAATAATTTTTAAGGAGGCTTTTTCAAGCCCTGCAAGGGTGCAGGTTTAGAAGTGATTAAATTTCTGTATGTCAGGGTGACTAATTTCATAGTGCCAATTGGGGTCTATTTGGGGTTCTGCCTGTTCTAGTGGGGGGGGGTTGGTGCTGTCTGTGGTGTGTAAGGTGTCTGTATGTTGCTGTGCCACATGCCAGGCTCTTTCCCTCTCAAACAGAAGTAAAGTGCAGGTAAGAATCATGTGGAGATCTTGCCAGGTAAGAATGTAATGTTATAAAAGTAATGTAAATTCTTTAATATATTTAAGATTTGGTGGAAAATGGACATAGGTTTTACTGTATTTGGGACATAATTCTTAAAGAAAATGGGATATATACATGAACTATTACTTCAGTACCAGCTACTTCACATAGCCTTAGGAGTTGGGGAGGATTAGAATGTAAATGATGGTGACAAGTGCAGGAGCATGTTTCAAAAGAAGTCAGAGAGGATGGAAGTTGAGAGTGGATTTCAGATGGAGTTGGAGAGGAAAGAGTTTGAAAGTAAGAGTGGGTTTCAGAGAAAGTTTGGGGGGGAGTAGTTGGAGAGTTCAGAACCAGAGGAGGTTGCTTGTCCTGTTGTATTAAATGTCTGTAGAAGGAGGGGATTGATGAGTGGGGTCAAAATCATCAGATAGATTAGGGTGATGGGGAGGATGCTGTTCTGGTGGGGCTGAGGGAGGGGTATAGGCTACAAGGATATGATAGGTTGAGCAAGAGGAACAAAGAGACAGATGAGAACAGAGAGAAAAGAAGGCTTGAACATATAGAACTTCACTCCATTTTCCAGTATCATAAATTAAATTAAGATCACACAGTATTTTATAATCAAAGGTCCCATTTTCTGGCCACTGTGAATTATTATCTAGTTTATATTATGACCATACAGTGTTACAATAAAGTAGGATGTGCTTATGTTGAATTTGGTTTAGGTAACTTAAGGTTTTGAATTGTTTAAATATGCACTCCAGAGGGGTGGCCATTGAGGGGAATGGAGTGCCCCATGCCCCATATTTCCAACATAAGGGAAAAGAGTTCCTTAGAGTTGGGCATTTCCCAACCTAAAAGGAACCAGATAAAGATCTTCTCTAGATCTAGGCATCCCCAAACTCAAAAGGAACTGGACAGATCAGAATGTTTCTTAGAGAGAAGCTTTTATTCTGGATTCAAACTAGAGACTAGGTACACCCATGTTCAGAGGGATTGCCAGAGCTTCATCAGAGCCCAGTACTGGGAATTTCAAGAACAGGTGAGAGTCCAACAAACTGAATAGGGACTGGATGGTGACAGGAGTAGGCAGAGTGGACTTATGATTTTGGTTCTGCAGTATGGTGTGCTGGGTTGGGTGAATTTCCAGTTTCCTTTATGGGTGGCAGGGTCATCGTCAGAGGTGAAGGTTGCAGCATGAGTCCAGAAGGGTACTTTCGGACTTTATTCCTGACAAGACCACCAGGATTGGTGAGTAAACCCAGTATGAACTGCTGCTGCCTGCCTCTTGCCCAGTTGCAAGATGGAATGTGTCTAGAAGTCACTTGTATTTTGAACTGCTGAGAGAGAAACTCAGAAGGGGCCCACACCCAGGACCCACTGACCAGGATCTGGGAGTAAGCCTGGGATGAGCTACCAATGACCTACCACTGCTCACTGCTTCCAAGGTTGCAAGGCCAGGGGTTGGGGGTCTCCTTGCTCTAAGTCCTAGGTTTTGGCACCAGGTGAAAGGTAAACTCAGCAAACTTACCAGGAAGAAGGTGGAAACAAAGATTTCAGGTAATGGCTTTATTTCAGAGAGAAATAGGGCCACCTGGACAGTATTATGAGAGAGAGAGAGCAACTGCTGCCCCAAGGTTGCAGGGGTTTTTAAGGCCTAAGCATAGGGAGCTGGAGAGCAAAGGTTAGGCAGGTCTCTATTGGCTAGTTTTCAGAAATAGGTGGCTAAGTTAGGAGTTGGCAGCTTTCCATTGGTAAAGTTTAAAATTTAAACACTGCTGTAGGCATGCAGGGTTGTAAATGCCAGAGAGCACACAGTGTGTAAGGGGAGTTTACACAAGAGTGCATTTTTCAGAAAGTAGGGGCTGAGTAGTGGGGGGTGGGGGTGAAGTTGGGGGCAAATGTAGGGGTGAAGGCAGTTAGTTTTAGGTGCCAACTAGGCCAGGTGAAG
>PVIY010057364.1:0-12919 GCA_004026745.1 Myrmecophaga tridactyla
GGAATGTACTACCATCTCACTGCTGGATCCCAAAGTTCCTAGCTAGTCTTCATCTTCTCTTCACCTTTCAGAGTCTTCTTACGTTATTTCATAAATAATGTCCAAGGTGTTTAGCTGTACTTAGTCAGCAGAAGAGGGAAAAGTATATCTACTCAGTCTTTGCAGAAGTGGAAGTCTCATATGCTGTTCTTTTTTTAATCATAGTTTTATAGTGGTTGGAAGAAAAAGAAAATAGCTCCTTTTAAAAAGGAAGAAATTTCTGCAAGAAAGCTGTGACAAAATTCAAGGCAGACTGTAGCAAGATATATCCTTAAGATGTTTTACAAAAATAAAATTGTAAATTAAACAGAAATTTCAAAGGATTTAGCAGAGTGAGCCAGCAAAAACAAAAGCATGTTTGCCACAGTATACCATTTCTGTGTAGAAAAAATGACATATTACTAGATTGTATGTAAACAAAGCCAAGAGCATAGTGCTCTCTTTCACCGTCCCTAACTATAATTCTCTCCCTCATTCTCTTCCTTCCTTTTAACCATAGAGGGGAAAAAAAGAGAAAAGCAGGGAATTTCAGTGGAAGAAGGTGGCAGTTCTCTCAACAATAATGTAGTGTTTCCAAAGTGTATTCTGTGGAACATCTCTTACAGTAGGATTCAGTTTAAAAAATAAAAAAGTTTTCCAAGGTGAAACAGTTTGAAAAATGATGGATTAATCAGGTTAAATGGGCTTCTTCAATTGCAAGACTTCTCAGAGTTTGTAGTATGCTAATATGTACTGTGAGCCCCCAGGAACAGAGAAAGAATAAACAACATTTCCAAACCTCTGGGTGTTAATGTTCCACGGAACAAATTTTTGTGAAATTGCCATAAAGATATTGTTGGTCAGCACTGAAAACCAGTCAGCAGCAAACCATCAAATGGCAAGGATTCATACATTAATTGTTCAGCATCTGTAAACAAAGTCCCATACTTTGTAATAAAAGAAATGAAAAAAAAGAAAAAGAAATTAAAAATTTGGTAAGCAGTGATTGAACTAGTTAAATGTAATTTAGAGATGGTACTTCTATCTGGGTTTCTTTAATATTTCCATACTTACTCTAGATTGAGGTTTCTTTGTTTATATTCCAGAAATTATAATGATTAAATATTTATTTACTGTAGTTATTGTAGTAAGAGATGTATCTTTATAGATAAAGGTTGATTAACACAAGTATTTGTAATGCCTGGAGTCACAAGAGGAAAATTTACACGATTCATATTCCAAGCTAACATCTAGTAGTAGTTACCTGAATTGCAGGCAAAATGTCCAAGTAGACTTATGAGCTAGTGTTTTAATACCATAATAATTACATGGCATCGTATTCTTCAGATTCCAATCTTAATGGCTGAATCCTATCCCTAAAAAGGTACTTAAGCAGGGGATTAAGTATTTTTGCACTTCTTTAACTAGATTGTTATAAAGTAGAATTTCATAAACAACCCATATTTCTCCTTTATTCATTTACTAGGTTCAGCAGAGATAGAGCCTGTACTAGGTTAAAGATGCTTAAGATGATTACTTCCCTATGAGCTATCCGTGACAGGGAGAGAAGCCTTTTTGGTTGCTAGCATAGTGGGGGGATATAGGGAGAAATAAGAAAGAAATTAACATCCTTCTTATTAAATATTCAGAAGCACTTTATTATTTATAAAACATCTCCACCTGCAATAAAGTAATAAAGACTAGTTTTGTTTGGATTATCTATTTCAAAGTAGCTTCCATATTTTAGACTACCATAGAATAATGGGCATCCCTATTAGGGACTGATAAATAAAATAAAAGTTATTTTTTCACACTGCTCATTATTATCATTTAATAATCCACAAGTCTCTTGAGGACATAGAAAGCTGTTAGTTGAGTACTAATGCTAACAGTTAAAAACATAATACTGACAATTCAGTAAAAGAGACAAAATTAATACAATGTCAAAAACAATGACAGGGCGAACATACAACCTATAATTAAAATAGGCAAATTTTTGCTTGTATTAAAAATACATTTTTAATGCAATAAATTTAACACATAAAATTAACACAATTTTATTGATCAACAACACCCATCAAAACTTGTGATATTATACTGTAATAAATTTTCTTACTTGGGATTTTAAGGTTTGAAGCTGTCCTTCATAATTCTGAGTCATGGCTAAGTTACATTTTTCCAGACTATCCAGTTTTTGACGAAGTAACCCCACCTGCATTAAGAATAAAATTTAATTTTGCTTCTTCTAAATTTGACAAAATCAGAAAATGTGCAAAAGAAGAGTGCAATTCAAATAAAACTTCTGTACCAAGCCAAGAGTAAATATTTGTTCTGCAGTTCTTAAAATAAGCTATTAATAATTAAACTCACAAAAACCAAACCTTGCTAGCACTACTCCATTGGGTACACATTATGACAGTACTATGTGGATGTTTAACAAAAGATCCTTTTCTTGATCAGATTTTAAATGAAGATTTAGAATTTGCTCTGCATTATCTCCCTCAGGCAAAACCTCTACCAAGGTACTTCAGCTTTTAGTTTTTTTAAGGCCTCACTGCCTTCAATGGGAACTCTGCTGCAGTAGTACTATGGAATAATTGTTACATTTTTATAAGAACTAACATTTTAAAAAGAAAAATGTTCAAAAACAGTTCTTAAGGATTTGGCTTATAGAATTTGCCTGCTTAAAATACAGGTGAGGCACCTGTTTCCACATCTGTGTCATTACAGGTATAGAAGTGAGAGAATAGTCCCTGATGACAGGCCTTGGCTGTGAAGGTAAACCAGACATGAAGAACTTAACTGTGGATCCCAAGTTCCACTGAGAAGCAATAAAGGTAGGAAAATGGCTAATGAACAAGTTAACTGAAGATGTTTTTTTCTATTTGATTAAAAAACATTTCTCTTGAGCCTCACCCAAAAGAAAAATTCAAAGACAAAAAAATCTCTAACAGATAAAGCATACAGTTTTCCTGAGAGCACTCGTACAATCCCCAGTTTGGCAGTAAACAGCCTAGAAGGAGCTGAGGGGACTCCTCTTAAGTGGGTGCCCCAAGTAAACACAGACACTTTTATCCTTTGTCTTCACATCTCACTTCTGGCAGGAAATATTTTCCTAGCCGATTAGAAGAGACAAATGCTCCTTGTCCAAAGACACAGCTCTGATGGCTAAGTCTTTGTTACTGTAGCCGTGAGAACACCTATATTTTTGCTTGCAAACAGTATGTCATATATATAGTAAATGTTTACCTTTCTCAATAGAATTGACATTTTATGACTAACTACATCACGAAAACTATGGATTTAGGTTTTGATGGACAATTATTTGATAGAACACATTTAACATACTATTTGCTGATATAATTCAAACAATAAATGCTGTCTTTTCTAGGTACCTGGTGAGATGTATGTATAATGAAAAGTGGTTTCTGGTAGCATAAATACTATTTATAAGAGTCAGAGGAATTAACAGTTTATTAACACATGTATTCAGTACCTCTTGACCTTTCTGTTCCAAACAAGTTTGTGCATTCGCCAGTTCTTGATCCCGAAGATCTAATCGTGCCTCTAAAGCCCGCATCTTCCTTTCCCAATCCAATTTTTTATTGCTTACCATGATGTCAATTTGTTCCATTAATTCCTGAAGCTCAGCCTCACAAGGAGAAGCTCTGGCAAATGTAGAAAAGTAAAATACATTAAAAAATAAATGTGAGGGTAAGAAAAATTATTATATTGGTCCAAATAACTTGATTATTATTTTCTCAAATTGTTCAATTATTTAAACAGAAAGAAGTTTGAAAGCTAGAGGTCAGTTTTTGTTTTATTAAAACTAAAAGCTAATTTCAGAACTAATGGTGTATATACACTAGGCTATTCTAGGGAAAATGCAAACTTTGAAAAAAAATAGCAAGACAGCTTAAGGATTAATGCTCTTACATGTAAATATACACGGATATATATATATCATAACTTGAGGAGGTTTGACCACAGGTGAACTGGGACTTCAATTATGGTTGGCAAGAGTAGAAAAGTAAGCCTGGGCTAGGCAGGACCAGATTCAAGTATATGTCATGGTCAGGTTCATGTGTCAACTTGGCCAGGTGGTAGTTGGGCAAGTGCTGGCCTGTCTGTTGCGATGAGGACATTTCATAGGTTTAAATCATGATCATGACAGCTGTATCCACAACTGATTCCATTTGTAATCAGCCAAAGGGGCGTGTCTTCTGCAATGAGTGATGCTTAGTCTAATCACTGAAAGCCTTATAAGGAGCATTCAGAAGAGACAGGCTCTTCCTGTTTTAGCTAGTGAGCCCCTCCTGTGGAGTTCGTCCAGACCCTCCATCAGAATCGTCGGCTTCACAGCCTACTCTGCGGATTTTGGACTCTGCGTTTCTGTGGTCACATGAGACACTTTTATAAATTTTATATTTGCGAGTGTTCCCTGTTGATTCTGTTTGTCTAGAGAACCCTAACTAATACATCAGACTATGTAGGCTAACTTGGCCTGGTCTGGCTGGTATCAGTTTGGAAGGAATGATCAGGTAGGTCGGGAGCACAGTGTAAATCTTTAGATATTGGAGATTGTATTAGGCTGATTGGTGGTGATCTTGGGTCCTCGATCTTGAGTCTAAAAGGGTCTCCTGTGTTTGAAAGAAGACCCATGGCAATGGCTAGAATTGTAGGGACTGGGAACTGGTAAGAAGTTAGATTGCTGGATGCTCCCACAGCAAGATTCTGTGTCAAAAAAGCTGAAATATTCCCGAGGGACTTGGCATAAGTCCAGTCATTCAGATGGGATAAACAGAAGGATATTAGATCTTAAGGCTTAAGTCTAAGGAGCACACAGATTTCCAGATTAGAAAGTTATTTCATCATCCACTCAGTGATGGTGATGGGGCTTCTAATATATTTTTATAGCTGGGAGGAGGGCAGGAGGGAGAGGCAGGTGCAAAATGTCATTTCCTACATTTAGTTCCACTGAATCAGAATTTTAGTGCTAATTACGGATCATTTAGCATTAAAAAAAAAAACTGAGGCCCAGAGAAGTCCAAGTTCACACAGCTAATTAGTGGAAGAGCCAGAACTAATCTTCTATAGCATCTTATATAGATGCTAGGCAGCTGCTTCCCATCTTATATTCCTTCCTGTGTACTACACAGAAAAAGATATGGTGTTTTGAAGAAGAACATGCTTGAAAAACACAGCACACATTTTCTCCACTGCAACAGAGCTAGAAGCAGGTGTTAAAACACAATGAATTCAGAATTTCCAGAATCTCTCTCTAAAACACACAGAACCATCTCAACAGGAGATGTCTCTTTGAGTAGTTTATTGAACAGCAGACTCGCTGGTCTTAACATCAGAGGTTTTAGGTACACAGTGCCATTCTGAAGTCTTCTCCTAGTATTCCTGGTACAAGGTACATAGGCTTTCAATTTTACTTAAAACCCAAAACACATCTGAAGAAAGAAAGGACTAATTCCTCTATAAATAACTTGATTAAATTTTAATTAGAGTTATGATATGAGGAAAAAGAACAGAACTATGGCCTGGTGTTTTCATATGATTTTCTCTTTTTCATAACAATATATCTCATCCTTTATGGCAAATACATTTTATGTACTTTTTTTCTGATAGTGTAAGCTCTGAAAGAAAAAGGACTATATTATATCAGTCCTGTTAATCACTATCTTACCAGAGCCTACCACTGTGCCCCAGCACATAGTAGATGTTCAAAAAATCTTTGAAGAATGAGTAATTGAGTTACTTGCACTCCTACCTCCTTAGCATGGAAGAATGCAACATACCAATGGAATGAAAACATAGGCCCAGAATGTGGGCATAGTGTCTGCTACTAAATTAATATTGTTAAATAAATGAAGGCATTGTTTATGTCCTGGATATAACTATGTCATGCAAAAGTTAGAATCTTAGACTTTCAGGGCAGAAGGAATCTTAGAAGTCATCCAGTCCCATGACACATCCAGTGTTTGCATTCTGTCTACAAATGTTTCTAAGGGAATTATTTATCAAACCCCAATTATAAAATTCAGTAGATCTAGGACAGAGCCCTTGATTCTGCATCAGTAACAAAAAAAAATTGGGGGTGATTCTGATGCATGCCAATATTTGTGATCAAATAGATAAAATGTATTTACCATAAAGGATGAGATATATTGTACAACATTGTGGGTCGGAGTTTTTCTGATAGTGTAAGCTCTGAAAGAAAAAGGACTATATTATATCAGTCCTGTTAATCACTATCTTACCAGAGCCTACCACAGTGCCAAGAGGTTGTCCAGCCTAGGTCTGAATTCTTCCATTAACAGGTAATACTATCTGAGATCATATCTAGATAGCTATGAATTCTTTATAATGAATTGGAAGGCTTTTTTTGTTCCATCCATTTGTCCTAATTTAATCCCTTGGAACCATTTAGAACAAATGCCTTTTCAACGTTGTTGACGTTTAAATACTTAAATACACTTATCAATGTACTTCCTGTCTCTTTTCTGAGTCTTCTCAATGTTCAATATAAATGGATAATGACCAGACCATATACGACGAAGGAACTCTGACCCACAACGTTGTAACAAACAGTCAGGAAGCCAAACTACAACCTCTGCAGCAATCATCCCAGAACAGTCAGGACTTGGTCAGTGACTGAAAGTTTCTCTAACCTTTGCCACCCCTCCCCACTTCCATTTTGGGACCAGCCAGAGAAAGCTAAATATGCTCCCAAACCAGTCATATAAGATGCCTGCTTCTAGTTAGCCCCCTTCAGCTTCTATGCAGAACACATGTGGAGCCTTCCCTTCTGTTCACTCTAAAGCTTTCCCCACTCCCTCACCTGCCTTTGACTGTCTGCCAAACATAAGTCATGATGACTGGCTCCTTTGTTACAGCAAGTTCATTTTCATTTGGGTGGTCTTCATTTATTTCCACAAATATTTTATTTCCTTCAGTTGCTCCTAGGGATCCTTTTATTTCCCCCACCAGTCTATACTCAGTACCTAGTACACTGCCTGGCAAACACTAGGTGTTTAATATACACTTGTTGAATGAATGAATGACTATGGTAAGATTTTTTAGGCCATCCATAATACTGGTGGTGTCTCTCCTCTGAACAAGTTCCTTTTTGTCAATTTCCTTCTTGAAATGTAGTATTCAGAACTTAATATCATAGGTGTGGCCTAACCAGCTCAGAAAAGGACTCTCATATACCATTTCAAGATGAGTTTATTCTTGTCTAAAAACCTTATCCTTTTTCATATATGCTACAAGTGAGATACGTATTCACTATTTTGTGTTTTAGTTCTTCTGGTGGAGATCCAAGTGCATGCAGTGCTTTACATTTGTTTTTGCTAAATTTCATC
The DNA here is from genome assembly GCA_004026745.1 of Myrmecophaga tridactyla. Lineage (NCBI taxonomy): Eukaryota > Metazoa > Chordata > Mammalia > Pilosa > Myrmecophagidae > Myrmecophaga > Myrmecophaga tridactyla. The sequence continues at coordinate 7,395 of PVIY010057364.1, forward strand.
TTGATAGCTTCAGCCTTTCAATATAGGTCTTTAAATAAATATTCATTAGTAACTGCTATCCACTATGTGTGTTACTGAGAAAATAGAGATGCGAGACCAATTCCCTGCATGTAGAGAGAGACTTGCAATGCAGGCAGACACTATACGAGACTGATGAATAAATGAAGGCTATTTTAGGAATAGATTTGGAGTGTGTGGGCTATCATGGAAGTCTTCCTAAAGGAGGTAATTTCTGATTTACATTTTGGGATCCCGTTTCTGTCAGAGAATATATTCATTATGCCTCCCAGTTTTGTGTCATCTGCAGATTTGATAAGCATTACCTGTCCTATAATTTTTCATAAAAGCCATTAGTAAAATCACATAAAGGACAGAGTAGAGGATAGAGTCCTATGGCATTCCACTTTTAAGCCCTTTAGAGTGACAGTGATCCATTGATTATTTCTTTGATTATAATCAGGTCCTAATCCATTTAATTTAACCTTGCATCTTTTTATTTCTTTCCCCCCATAATACCATGAAAAGCCTGTAAAATATCATGCCAAAAGCCAAATACAACTTGATTATGTTTCCTTGATGCACCAGTATATTAACCCTGGGAAAGAAGATGGTCTAGTATGAAGTCTTGAGGGCCACTGCTTTCTTTTTGGGTGCTCCCAAATCATGGATAATCTCTTTCAAATTATTACCTAATGATGGTGGATTTATACAGAAAAGGCAGGGTTTAACAAACAAATATGATTGCTGAATCATTATATATTTTTTAGTCTCCAGTATCTTAGAGCAGCTAGAAGTAAAATTGCAGAATTGTAACCCATATCAAACTCTGAAATCTGTTCTATAACTAATTGTGATGTGCTTTGAAATTTATTGCTTTACTGGATATATATTATTTTTCACATAAAAGAAAAAAAGTTGATTGTGATGATAAAAAAATTCCTTCTAGCCTCCTATATTCTGGAGCCCCTAGAAGGAAAAATCTGAGAGAATCGTATGGTAGCCCATGACAAATTCTGGGATCTGTCCTATAGCTACTTATTTATTATTATTTTTTTTAATTTGCATATGGGCAGGAGGCACCAGGGATCGAACTCTAGACCTCTAGCATGGTAGGTCAGAGCTCTGCCTGCTGAGCCACGGCAGCTGCCCCCTATAGCTACTTATTGAAGAGTACTTTGAAAACTATTGCTTTTTTCTTTCTTTGTTTTATATATATGTTATATTATACAATAAAAAAAGTTAAAAAATTGTTACCTAAGATTTAGTCAAATTCAGTCTTACATAAAACTCAAATTTCTGTCAAACTGTTATTCTTTTTCAAATTTAACTGTTTAATCTTCTAATGTAGCTTCTGATCATCACAGTTTCTCAGAGGTAATTAATAGGATTTAAGCTGTATCAGTAGCATTAATATTGCTCCTAAATCTAGTGAATATTAAAATAAAATACAAAAGGCTTGGGTTAGCCTCTTTCACATAGTTGGACACTAAGGTTATTTACATTGTCATTTCTGGCTTGTGTCAAATTCTGACCAATGTGATGCAAAGTACTTACTTTCCCATACTTCCTCTCATGGATCCTTAAAGCATCCCCATATGTAGGTATTATTATCCCAATTTTTCATAACTTGATTGAGAAACTGAAAAACAAATCCTCTGAGTCTTTGAGCTTTGGAGACTGGTTGGATTGTGTCTGATACATAGTTACTTAAAGACATACAAACCCTGGCCTTTAGTATTAGGTTTAGCCTTAAGAGCAATTCACAAGAGAAGGATTCTGGGGTCAGGCTAGAGGTTTAAATGCATTGAGCCAGAAGGGAGAGGGGCATACTGATTGCTGCAAGGTGGCAAGACCAGTCTGGGGAGCCCAGAATCAAAATATCAGGATACCAAATTTGGAGATTAAGAGAGAGCAAAGTAGAAAGCCAATGACATAAATGGTGGTAGTCGGGGTGGGTGTTTTGGGAGAGAGCAGGAAAATGGAGGAGAGAGGGTCACATTTGGAGTAAGAGGAGGGGGTAAGATGCATGAATGTTCTGGGGGTGGCTTAGAGCAAGTTTTGTGGCTGCACCAAAGTTCTTTAATATCTGGATTTATAAGCTGGTTCTTAAAAGGGCAGATCTTTATCAAACAGATAGCTATGATGACCCTATAATTTGTAATACAAATTGGGACATTTACATTTGTCTTTGTTAAATTTCATCTTGATAGTTTCAGCCTTTCAATATAGGTCTTTAAATAAATATTCATTAGTAACTGCTACCTACTATGTGCGTTACTGAGAAAATAGAGATGCGAGACCAATTCCCTGCATGTAGAGAGAGACTTGCAATGCAGGGACATTCTGAAAGAAAAAGGGGCAATACTAATAATTATGCCAGGACAAGAAGTGTAAACAATGAATGCTCTGGGCAAACTGGTTTAAGGTGTCAGCCCAATTAGAAAATAGAGGTGGAGAAACAGGTTTGTAAGAAAAAAGAGTGAGTTCAATTTGGGACAAGTGAGCCGTCTGAATAGAAATGGGCCTGGAACGTGGGAAAGAGAAGTGGGAGTTGGAGAAACAGATATAGAACTCATCATGGAGATAGGGAAGAGAGAGAGGAGAGGAAAGTGAAAGAGGAGAGGAGAGGGGAGGAGAGGGAGAAAAGACTTTTTCATGTGTTATGGAATAGTCTACAAAAATGAGTTTCTAAATGGCTGGTGAGTAATCCTGTTAGGTCTCAACTTTCAAACTATTTTAATGGAACTTTATTAACTAAGACAAATAAACATGTAATATATCTTAGAATGAGTTCCAAATATAATTTAATGGTTCTAAGGTGGCTTACTGACCCTATTCTGCAAATCAAATACTGTAGCACACCACAGACATAAATAGGATTCAATGTGAGAGACTCCAAGAGAAGTTTTGGAACCCATTTTCCTAGACATGTCTGTCATGTCAGTGTGGTCTTTAAGTGATTCTCTCTCCTAAAATAGTAAAGTGAAATATTTATTACTTAGGACTTTTAGGTCATGGTTTCATGGTTACCTTTGTTTAAAATTAATTATTGGATCATAGGTCAAACTAACTTTTCCTCAAGCATTTTCTTGTCTTCCAGAAAATGTTATTCACTGTCATCATTAGTGTTTGCTGATTTAGCAGCATTAATAATGCCTATTTTTACTGCATAATTGAGATGGTGTTTTATATTCATTCCATTCTTCTCTCTTGTTTGCAATAAGCTTAATGCTAACATGCGAAGGAGGAATAAACCTCACTATTCCAAGAAAGTGTGTTTAAATGTACTTATACAGGCCTATCATAAAGCCTTCACTATAATCATCAAAGGAAGATACTTAGGGAAATAAAATGCAATGCCATTGCCTCCAACTCCCTAACAATATTTAATTTTTATCTGAATTCTAGACAATACAAATGTAAGATCGCAGTTTTATGTTTAAAAAAAAGAGTAAAACTACAAATGTAAAATCTTCAGCTTTTATGTTAAAATATCTACATTTTAGATCAACTTCTCTTGAACTTTTTTCTATAAGACATTTTCATATTCCAAATAACTTTTCACATTCTGAATAACATCTTGTTCACAGATTGAAAGAGGCATGAGGCAAGAAGACTGAAATATTACCACACACTAACCGTCTTTCTCCTGGGTGATTTTTATATTATCTAAAAATACAAATATCTTGACAATCCTCGCAAACTTATCTATCTGAAATATTATTTCATGTTAATGCATACAAACATGAAACAATTAATAGTAAACAAATTAAGGCAATGCATTAGCTTGGGTTCTGTAAACCAGTTTCTAGGATAATTAAAATTCCCTCTTGCAAAAAGGTCTAACTGATGAGAGAGTGCAGTGTTAAGTACTGAGGATGGTCATTCAAGATGCTTTTTCTGTTTAAACCTAGAGCCACTTTAGGAACCAGTTGTTTCACTGGATCCTAAAAGGGAAGAATTAGGCAAGCATTGATAAAATCTGTTTTTCCAATATAGAAGCTTTTTAGGAAATATTTCCTGAATGTTGGAAATTTCTAAATGAAGGTTCTAATGCCAGTTTATTCTTATAACTTTCAAATCTGTATCTGCAGCCTGAATACTGAACTCCAGAATTCAACATTCAAACACCTGTTCAACAATGACATTTCCATAGGACATCTAAGAAGCATTTCAGATTTCACATACTCACATGACTACCAGCTCTGTGAACTTTCCCTCCATCCTTTAATTGGCACCACTGCTCCCAGTTTCTTAAGACAAGAACCCTGCATGATCTAGATTTGTGTCTCCTTCAAACACCAAGTCTTGTTGGCACTACCTCCAATATAGATCCTAAATTCTGACCACTTCTCACCGTATCCAGTGATAAAACTCTGGTCTGAATCATCCTTACCACTTTTCTGCCTCCATTCTTACACCTTGTGTGGCTAGGTGCCTACCCAATGTTCATTCTTCCTTTCATCATGCTACCAGAACTCTGACGTTACTCAGAGTGGCAATGTATCCAGCTAATAAAACTACATTTCCCAGCCTCTGCTGGAGCTAGGCATGGCCACGTAACAAAGTCTGGCCCTGAAAGTGGAAGTTGCTATTTAAAAGAGGGCTTCAGCAGGTGCTGTCAGCGCCCTACACATTCCTCATGTTTACCACTTCAGGGTACATGGGCCTGAGTTCCAGCGGTCAGAACCTGCATTTATTCGCTGAGGCTTTCTCTTGTCATTGGAATCTGCTTTGCCACCTGTGTGATAGGCCAGAACTCAAACGAATTTGGTCCCCTCCCAGGAGCAGCCTTCAGCCAATGACTTTCGGTTACTGGTATAAAAATGCTCACCTGCTCCCTTGGTTGGGCTACTCTTGAGGTATGTGCTTTAGAGTGCCAGAGTCTCCCCATCAGAATTTAACTGCAGTCACTGACAGTGGTAGCTGGTTTGATAACCTGCCCTTCCTTGTTTCACTGTCTCATTCCAAAATATGGTAGGTTGAAAAACAGATGCCCAAAGATATTAATTAGTTCATATCCCTGGAATCTGTAAATATTACCATATTTATAAAATGGTCTTTGCATAAATTAAGGATCTTGAGATGGGGAACTATCCTGAATTTTCTGGGTAGGCCCTAAGTGCAATCACATGTGTCCCTATAAGAGGGAGGCTGAGGAGATTTGACACACAGAGGAGAAGGTGATGTGAAGATGAAATAGAGAGAGAGACTTGAAGATATTGGCCTTGAACATTGGTATGATATGGCCACAAGCCAAGGAATGCCAGCAGCCACCAGAAGCTGGAAGAGGTGAGGAATGGATTTCTTCCCTAGATACTCCAGAGGGAGTGTGGCCCTGCTAATACCTCGATATTGGCCTACTGATTTCAGACTTCTGAACACCAAAACCGTGAAAGAATAAAGTTCTGGAGTTTTAAATCACCAAGTTTGTGGTAATTTATTTCAGCAGCCATAGGAAACTAATCACCATACTGTCATCTCCCAAATAAATTACTTGTAGCCAAATCTTTGTTTTGGGACCA
>PVIY010057365.1:0-12915 GCA_004026745.1 Myrmecophaga tridactyla
AGAAGTGTATCCAATGGATTTATTATCAGCTAAATGTCCATTCATTCATTCACGTACTCATTCATTCCCTCCGTTTACGGGGCAGTCACTGTGTCCCAAGGGATGTTCTAGCCTGGAAATATACATGAAGAAAATTACAGCCTTGTTCTCAGGGAACCTAAAGCAGAATCCCTGCATTTCTCCTTGGGACATTTACATTTCAACTGAGAGAAGGCCTAGAGCTACAGGAATAACCTCTTATTGAGAATGAGAGGAATCATGTATGTCAGGGATGACTTGGTTTTCAGCAGCTTTTGGAAACAAAATCTCCAAAATAAGGCCTCAAAGGCTATTTCTAGATAACTAACCTTTTTCTAGTCTGCTGTTTTAGCTTGTCAGACTGTGAGCCAAGCAGAGACTGGACTCTGTTCTGTGCCCTCAGCCTCCTCCGGAGACAGTTCTGAATCAATATTTTCATTTCTTTCCCTGTGGCAGCTATAAGTTCAACAATGATACAGAAACAACCTTATTTTTTAAGGAGGTAGGGTAAATGAGTATCAGAGTGAAACTAACAGATACAACATCTGGGGAAAAAAAATTTTTTTTTGCAAATATTCCAGACTATAAAATGAAACTTGAGAAAGTGAGACTGGAAAAAATTAATATGTATTATTGGAGTTGGACTTTGAATCCCAATTTGTCATCTATTAGCTGTGTGATCTTAGGCAAGTCCGTTAACCTTAGTCATCCCCATTTTCCATGTGGGGAAACTGAGGCCAGAAAATTAAGTAGCATCTTAGTCAAAACGCATAACAACCTTAGCAGTAGGAATTGTCATCCTTATGTCTTTGTTGTCATCATTACAAAGTGATGAAAATGAGAGAATATACATAATTTATCAAGGTTACACAAAGCAATTTGAACTAGCTTTGGCTGCTTGTTTTTCAGATTATACTAAAATAAAATTTACCCTTTAGTTTTTGTTTGAAGTTTCTTTCTTGGCTTTTTTTTTTCTTTTTTGGTAAATAGCTTCCTCAGGTGAGAAATTAACTCTTTAAAATGTTTTCTTTGCTTTAAAAACTCACATTTTTCTATTTAAACCTAGGAAGATGTTGTCATTTTCCTTACCTAAAACACAAGCCTTTGGGCAGATCAGGCTCCAAAGAAGTCACAGGACTTGTGTTTCTGTCTGTAAGGGCCCAGGCCCCAGGGCCTAGGCCGGCTAAGAAGGTGTTTTTCTAAATGAGGGGATTTCAAGAAACCAGGAATTCTCTCTCATCAAAAACTCCATCCTACACAGCTTCCAATGATTGAGGTACCATAGTTTAGAATTTTCACCCCTTTGACTTAATGGAACAGTGCTGTGAACACCTGTTATAATTCCACACCTAGAAATAGCCTTTGAGGCCTTATTTTGGAGATTTTGTTTCCAAAAGCTGCTGAAAACCAAGTCATCCCTGACATACATGATTCCTCTCATTCTCAATAAGAGGTTATTCCTGTAGCTCTAGGCCTTCTCTCAGTTGAAATGTAAATGTCCATTAAACCAAATGACCATTTCATCTGAATGAGGGTCTGCTGGAACCCATCCATGCGGACTGCAGTTTAAATCGCAAGTGGTTCTCAGCCCTGGCTGGGCCAATGGTTCTCAACCCTGGCCACACATTAGAATCACCCAGAAGGCCTTTCAAAATCCCAGTGTCCAGGCTGCACCCCAGAACAATCAAATCAGAATCTGGGGCGATAGGAGGGACTGGATTTAGAGGAGGTGGGTGGTTTTACTGAGGAAGAGGTCAGGTGGGAATGGGGAGGGCTAGTGTTGCTTAAGTATTTTACCAGAGCAGTGACATCCTCTTAGAAGGCTCATCACCAGGGGTGCGAGGGTAACTCAGTGGTAGAATTCTCGCCTACCATGTGGGAGAACCGGGTTCAATTCCCGGCCCATTCGCCTCCCAAACAAATGAACGAAAAGCCAAACAAAAATTCAGCAAATGGCGCTGCAATAAGGGATACTCAAATGGAAAAAAAAGGAAATGTGACCCTACCATAGAGCCTACAAAAAAAAAAAAATAAGGAAAGAAAGAAAAAAAGACTAACCACAGCCATCGTTACATGAAAAGATAGAATATGAGCTAACGTTAGCACTAAATTGTGTGATCAGCCTGGAGGCTGTTCTACAAATTTCTGTCCATGTTATGATTTTTAAAATATACCTCTCAATGAGTAAGTAAACAATATGCACTTACTTTAGAGCCCCTCCCACAAGGGCGACCAGCTGTCAGCGAGGCAGATGTTTCCTGGCAAATCCACTCTATCATTTCTCAATCAGAAAGAAGATTAGAAATGGGATTTTCAGCTCAGATAGGGTTGAAGGGTGACGTTTGTGCCAGAGAAATACTTCACGCCACAGCTAGAAAAATTGCTTTGGGAGAAAAAAACATCTCAGGCTCTTATGTGTTCTGAATATATGAAAATGAAACCCTCAGCTTGGAAAGAGGCAGCATCATAGGTGAATGCACCTGCCTTCCACTTCCGAGGGTGGGAACAGCAGAGAGAAAAAAGGATTTTAGCTGGCCCTTTATACCCAAAGGATTTATCCTCATCCAAAAAAACTCCCATTCCCCAGGGCTAAAATTGAAAGGATGGCAAGTTAAATAAATCAAAATATTTACACTGGTTACACCAGGGTGATTTTTTTCACCTTTCGTATTCTTCGAGATTTTTAAATTTTTCTGTGATGAGCATGTATGCTCATTGATAAAAATATTAAAGGTTTAATGTAAACAAAAGAAAGGATTATGCCCGCTTATACCACAAGCTCTGCACTTCAGAACAATGCTTCTAAAACTTTACAGTACATAAAAATTACCTGGAGAGCTGGTTATAGCTGAGATTCTTGGATTCCCACCTCCGAGATTTGGATTCAGCAGGTGTGGGAGCAGGACGTGATGTCTGCTTTTCCAACCAGCCACCTGGTCATGGTGGAGCCACTCTCCACGGATTCTGCTTTGAGTAGGGAGCTGTGAGAGCGCTGCAAAGTGATCCCAGCCCTTTTCTGGGGGAGGCTAGCATTGAATCTCCCCTTGTTTATATATCCAGTACAGCACTTGAAAAAATTCTGAATGTTTTGCAGTTGTCTTCTGTTTGCTTCTCTCGTGGGCTGTTAAGATTCTGGAAGAGAGTGAGGGTGTTTTACCATTTTTGTAACTCCCTTCCCTAACCCAAGAACCTTTCCTATAATAGAATCTCAAAAAATGTTTGTAGAATCCATTTGAGCATTTCGATTTTGTTCTGGTTTCCAAGCCATTTAGAGGCACTAGACTGCACGGATTTTCCACATGAAAAGGCAGCAACAAGATTAACACAATAGGACCCTGTCTCTTCTGCACTGCCCAGTAAATTTAATTTTCTATAAGCCTAGCTCCATTCCTCCTTGGAATGGTTACACTCAAGAACCTAAATACTGCATATCCTCTTGTGACTCGAGGCTTTGTCTATTGGACACTGAAAACCTGAAGGGACAAGGAGCTCCCTCAAGTTGTATTTCCAGACGTGGATTTATGCAACTGTGTAGACAAAGTGTTTGAGATTTGAATTGACTATTACAGTTTTGATCCAGTTGTGTGATCTTGGATAAAAATACCTTAGGGTTATAGTTGGGTAATATTGACTCAATTTGTCAAGTAGTTGAATTAGATGATCTGGCAAGAATTATGAGGAAGTCTGAACAACAGTACAACTTCATGCATTTCATTTTGAGTGTCCTCATCCCCATTCCGTTACACCCAGTGTGTCATGCCACAATGACTAGCTTTCATTTCTTAATGTTGTTTGTGTTCTTATTTTATTATTGTTAGACAGAACACTAACAGCTTAATGCAATTCCTTTAAGGCATTCAGAATAGAGACTTTCCACCACTGCTAACCATCCCCTGCCCTCCTATTTTTCAAATTGTATCATTACCTTCTCCTTTGTAGAGTATCCTGTCACAATCTCATAATAGAAGTTCAGCTTGTTTGCATATGCATTCGCATGTCTTTATTAAGAGGAAGACAGCAAAGTGATTAATGAGTGTTATTTCTCATTTTGCAAAAGGAATCCTGACTATTTTTTTACATGCTGTATTCAAAGCACTGAAAGACATGGTCATAAGTAAGCTTAATATCCAATCATTTACAGGGTTTGCATTTTAATTTTTTTTCTTATAAAGTAAGTCATGCTTACTGCAGACATGTTAGATGTAGAAAGAGATGGGTAAAAGAAAAATATCTATATCCCCACCATCACAAATAAGTACTTCAGTATTTTCGTCGTATAAAAAGCAGTTAAGCAGTGGTTATCTTAAAATGTTGGCATTATTAGTGTCTTTATTTAATTTCTCTGTATTTCTACATCTTAAAATGAGGGTGGTTTACTTTTATAATTGGAAACAATAATAAAGCTAATTTTGTTTGGGATGGAGTTGAATGAATAGTTCTCCATATAATTGCATATTCTTAACATAATTTTTAATGGCTGTGTAAAATTCCAATGTATGAATCTGTAATACTTTATTTAATCATTCTTCTTCTGATTGACATTTGTTGTTTCACATTTTTGCTGTTTGTGAATTATGTGGGGATAAAAATCCTTGCTCATAAATCTGTGTGTACCTTTCAATTTATTTTCTTAGACTTGATTGTAAATTGAACAGCTTAGTGGCACGGCCTTCAGTGACCCAACTGTAGAGGGCACCAGACACAGCATCTTCTACGTAAACGGGGCCCCCAGGATGCCAAATCCAAAACCTAATGGGATTGGGGCCTGCTGAAGGGAAACCAGGGCTGGGGCCTTGGCAGAGGCTATTAAAATCATTAAAGCCCTTGATAAATATTGCCAAATGCCTTCAGAAAATTTGTGTCGTTCTGTGTTCATTCCAGAATTCACCACACCCTCATCAAAACTGAGAATTAGGATATATTCTAAATTCAAATGTTTTAGAAGAAAAATGATATCCTGGTGCCATTTTAATTTGTATGATTTCCAGTGAGATGAAACTTTTTGTTTATATGCCATTTGTATTTCTTCTTTTGCGAATTACCTATTCATATCTTTTGCCAATTTTTAAAAAAAAATAACAAAAACTAGCAAGTACTGAGCCTCAGTCATTGCACAAAGAATTTCACATGTATGATCAAACTCTTCTCAATTACACCATACATAGTTATTTTTATTATCTCTGTATTACTAATGCTAAGAGGCTTAGAGAATTACTGACCTTGCCCAAGAACACACAGCAAGAGACAGTGTTCAGATGTGAGCCCAGTTGAGGGAGTGTTCTTCTTATTAGTTAGTAAAAAAAAGTAATTCTAATAACCTTTACAAATTTGTGGCAAAGGTGTTTTTATTGGCTCATGAGCTTTAACTTGATATTCATAGAGGTTTAAATCTTCATTTTATTTTATGTGACACTTTTTATATTAATCATATTAGCCCTCTGTCACCTTTTAAAAAATATTTTTAATTTGATTCATGACATTTTTGATGTTCATGGATTTTATTTAAATGATATTACTAATATGCTTGGTGTGAAAAGATATTTTCCTTTCTAATAAAAAAGCTATTTAACAGAAATGAAATAGTCACTGACTTTGGGAAATTAAGAATTGAATACATGTAACAACAGTATGTGAAAATATGGAAGTAAAATTATCTGCATCATTAACGAAGGGCCATCTTAATTGTTAGTAATGTTTCCACTGTGTTTGCAGGGAAAAATAACAACTTAAACATATAAGATGAAAAAGAAAAATAAATCAAATACTTAGCAATGTAAGTCATTTCACTGCTTTCAAAAAAAAAAGATGGTATTAGTTTAGATTTGTAACACAGGAGGTAATTTACTGGAAATTACAAATAAATCCTCACATGCACTAAGGCATTGAAGGTCTTGCAAAGAAAAGAAAAAAACAAACAATCAAACATGAACATAATGAGTATTAAGTAGTCCAAGCAAATGGCCAGTTCTTAACTATGCTTTGCATTTATATGATTAGACTAGCCATTGAGTAGCTCCCAATTTGAGAAATAAATACATCACGATTATTAATGGTCCCTCCACCTAGAAAAGGAGATTATCCACATATCAGAATAATTTTATTTTGCAAAGGATACCTATCAAAAAAATCTGTTGAGAGATGAACGTCTGCCTTGCTGTTACTGCTGAGAAAGACTTAAGAAAAGAGTGACAGAAATTCTCCCCTCCCATCCCAAGATTTTGTGCTGATTGCTGGGTTCCTTAACACTTGAGGATGGTCAAAGAACTCACACTACAAAACTGCGCTGAGGTTTCATAGCGTGCAGGAAGCACCTGTCCCCCAAGGGTGACTGAGAGGCTGACGCTGGGTGGGAGGGAAGGGGGAAGTGATTTACTATAGAGTGAAGAGTGCAAACTTTCCCACGACTTGGAGTGGGGTGAGGTTTCTGAATATGACAAGCCATGCCCACCATCACACAGGGCTCCAACAGGGGATAAAACCTCCTGCAGGGGACCTCCAAAAGGCCAGTTTGACTTACACAACTAGCCTCCTTCCCAGGCTGGGTGAAAAGGAAGTGCTCTCTCTGAAAGGACCATGACAGCTTTAAGAGTGCAAACACGAGACTGAAGGACCTTTTCCCATTTTCTGCTACCATGAAAGTCCCCTGGATCCTTTGCACTCCTAAGAAGGCTGCGAAACCATGACCAAGTGGCAGAAACTCTTCATAGTTCTCATAGGTGGGGTCCCAGCAAGATTATCTGATTGTTAAAAATAAAATAGTATTACCACTTTTCACCCCAAATTGTGGAATTCATTAATGCCAAATAGATAGTCATTCAATAATTATGTATTGCACTCTTACCATATGCCAGGCATAGTTATAGACACTGAGGATATAATAGGGAGAAAAAAAAACACCTTGCCCTCAAGAGGTAGATGTTCTAGTAGGAGACAAAGGCGACTATCAACAACAACAAAAAATGGATAACATTAAATACAGAAAACTGCGTGTATGAACGTAAAACTGTTTATTGTAGTAGAGTGATAAGGGCAGGGAAGACTTGTTAAAGTGCCCAGAGAAGGTGTCTCTGAGGATGTGACATGTCGGCATAGACCTGATCTTGCAGGTCTGGCAAAGGAGGCAGCCCATCCAGAGGCCTGAGTCAGACCCAGCTGGGCACGTGGGAGGAACAGAAGGAAGGTCAGCGGAGCAGGAGAGGAATGGATGAAATGGGGAGCAGAGGAAGATCAGGTTAGAGAACTGAGCGGGGCCAGATCACGAGAGCCATTTAGGTCACAGCAAAGGCCGCCTCGTCTCTACACACAATGGGAAGCCCCAAGGCTTTAAGAACCTGGTGGCATGCTCTGATTCACAGTTCAAAAAAAATTATTCTGACTGTTGTGGAAAAAGGATATGAGAACAAGAGAAGAGGTGGTCAGGAGGTTAGTGCAGTGGTTAAGAGGAGAGAGTCTGATGGCGTTTACAGAGAATGATGTAAACCAGCGGAGATGGTGAAGCATGGTCAGACCTGAGACATAACTTGCAGGTGGAGCTGATTTGTTGACGGATGGGACGTGGGATAGGAGGGAGAGAATCACCAAGACGACGCCCAGTTTTTCGCTGAGCAACTGTGGTAGGTGGTGCCATTTGTTGTGATGGTGAAGACTTGGTGTGGGGTGAAAGCAGTAGCTCTGCGTCAGACGCGTGAAATTCGAGGTGCTTAATGAATATCTAGGGAGCTATCAGTAGCAGTGTTTGGGGAAAGGTCTGGTTTGGATATACAGATTTGGGTTTTAAAGATGGATGGGTGGAGAAATAGAAGACTAGATAAATAGATGCTTGATTAGATGAACAGATGTTTAGAAGGAAGGAGGGGGGGCAGGGGGATAATTAGATAGATAGATAGATAGATAGATAGATAGATAGATAGATAGATAGATAGATAGATAGATAGATAGTAGATAGATGATAGATAGATAGATAGATAGATGATAGATAGATAGATAGATAGATAGATAGATAGATAGATAGATAGATAGATAGATATAGAAGGATGGATGGATGGATAGATAGATAGCTAGACAGACAGACAGACAGACAGACACACAGATAGATAGATAGATAGATAGATAGATAGATCGATAGATAGATAAAGTAGAAGGGAGAGAAATGGAAGAAGGGAGAGAGAGAGAGGAAATGGAGGAAAAGAAGAAGCCAGTCAATTCAAGAAGGAATAAGAGCTCCTATTGAGTATAAATATGTGATCTGAAGATTAGGAAGGAATAAATTTCCCGGTGAACACGTTTTCTTAATGCCCTTTTGCAAGAAGTCAATGTTAACTAAGCTAAAAATATTTCACTTTAAGGAGATAGTTTTTGTATTTCTTTGTCCTTTCTATGACTTTTTTATTCTTGCTATCTTTTGCATTAATTTTTCTCAATCTATTTTTCCTCTGTAGTCATTTAAAAGTTATAATCATTACTTCTCTTCATTTAAAATTTTTCCTAGTATATTGGAGTGGCTGGGAGAGAATACCTGAAACTGTTGAGCTGTGTTCCAGTAGCCTTGATTTTTTTTTGTAATGTTTTTATTGACAAATCTTCATACACATACAGCCCATACATGGTGTACAATCAATACCTCACAGCATCATTACTTAGTTGTGTATTCATCACCACGATCATTTTTAGAATATTTGCATCACTCCAGGAAAAGAAATAAAAAGAAAAAAGAAAAAAGTCATATATCCCATGCCCCTTACCCCTCCCTCTCATTGACCACTAGTATTTCCATCTACCCAGTTTATTTTACCCCTTAATCCCCCTATTATTTATTTATTTTTTATCTTTACTTTTTTCCTCATTTGTCCATACTCTGGATAAAAGGAGCATCAGACACAAGATTTTCACAATCACACAGTCACATTGTAAAAGATATATCATTATGCGATTGTCTTCAAGAATCAAAGCTACTGTAACACAGCTCAACAGTTTCAGGTACTCCTCTCCAGCCACTCCAATATGCCATAAACTAAAAAGGGATATCTGTATAATGCATAAGAATAACCTCCAGGATAACCTCTCTACTCTGTTTGAAATCTCTCAGCCACTGAATAGTTTATTTTGTCTCATTTCTCTCTTCCCCCTTTTGGTCAAGAAGGCTTTCTCAATCCAATGATGCTGGGTCCCAATGAACCCAGGAGTTCTGTCCCATATTGCCAGGGATATTTACACCCCTGGGAGTCATGTCCCACATAAGGGGGTGGGGGGACAGTGTGTTCACCTGCCTCGTTTGCTTGGAGAGAGGCGCCACATCTGAGTAACAAAAGAGGTTCTCTGGAGGTGACTCTTAGGCATAATTTTAAATAGTCTTAGCCTCTCCTTTGCAGGAATAAGTTTAACAGGGGTGAACCTCAAGGTTGAGGGCTCAGCCTATTTATTTGGTTGTCCCCACTGCCCGCAAGAATATCAGAAATTCTCCAAATGGGGAAGTTGGATATTTCCTCCTTTCCCCAGTCCCCCAGGTATCTGCAAGTATTTCTTGCAAATACTTCTTTTTCCACTACCCAAAATACTTTGGGATATACCAGGGTATCACACTGACCTGGACAAACTAACAAAATGCCCTATTCAAGGTTTTATGTACTTATGGTGTTCCACTAAACTGGCCATAAAAATTGAATTTGATAATGTGGTACACAAAATATGAATTTTGCACCAACTAAACATCTCTTCCTCTGGTCTCACCCAGAAGTTAAAGTTTTAAAATATGGATGACATCATCCTTTACCCTGTATTCTGGTTTATCCCAGTCCTAT
This sequence comes from Myrmecophaga tridactyla, assembly GCA_004026745.1. Taxonomy (NCBI): domain Eukaryota; kingdom Metazoa; phylum Chordata; class Mammalia; order Pilosa; family Myrmecophagidae; genus Myrmecophaga; species Myrmecophaga tridactyla. The sequence continues at coordinate 9,816 of PVIY010057365.1, forward strand.
CAAGATCAGCTTTATTCATATCTCTGTAATCAAAGTTTAATCCCTTTTTCAACTTTTTAAACAGTTCCTGCATGCGGTACTCCTGACTTTCACAGCTTCAGGGCTCTAACTCTGAGTCTCAGGTGTCACATAAGTACCAGAAGTTTCTGGAAACGACCAGGTTATATATAAACAGCTCAGAATTTAGAAATAACAGTTACAACTTCTGAATATATGTGACTGTTGTAAGAGCTTACAATCTAGGACCCTCTACAATAGGCCCCAACCTGATAACCTATGCTCTTAACTTCAGTTCACTGAGTTTTTATATTACCGTTAGTCCATTTAAGTAAGGCATGATGATATTAGTCTTTTTGTTTCTGACATTTCGTTCAACAGTTTTTAAGGGTCATTCACCTAGCTACAAGCCTCACAACTTCATTCCTTCTTGCAGTTGCTCAGTAGTCCATTGTATGGACAGTTCCGCTTTCCTCAATCATTGTACCCTAAGCCACCTTCTTCCATTGTGAATAGTGAACACTGCCATAAACACCAGTGTGCAAATAAATGTCCATTCGTGTCCCCGCACTCAGTTCTCCAGGTATAAACTAAGCAATGGGGTATCAGTATCATATGGCAACCCCACCCCTCGCCTCCTGTGGAGCCACCACAACTGCCCTCCAAGGGTCTGCATCTCTCATTTCCCTACCAGCGGTGAATAGGTGCATCTCTTTTAGCCACATTTTCTCTAGCACTTGTTCCTCTCTGTTCATTTCTAAACAATTATATTCACACATCATATAATTCAACCTAAGTAAATAGACATGCCTTCGCCACCATAATCTATACGAAGACATTTCCTTTTCTTCCACAAAGAATCCATATCCTCCCCCATGTTCCCCACCCCACCCCTGCCTGTGGACATTTCATTTTGATACAATGCCTTTGTTAGATTCAGTGGAAGCATATTACAATGTTACTGGTGACTATAGACCCTAGTTTGCATCGAGTGTTCTTTTTCCTGTATACCATCCATTTTCAACACCTTGCAATGTTGAAATTCATTTGCTCTCCCTCCTGCAAAAATGTTTTTATATTTGTGCATTTAATCACCATCATTGTCTACTCTAGGCATTCCTAAGTTATATCATCTTGGACTTTATCCTGTTACCTTTCCTTCTGGTTTCATATGTGCTCCCAGCCCTTCTCCCTCTATCATACTCACAATCAACTTCATTCAGTATACTTTTATTATTGTGCTACAATCGGGTAGTATTGTGCTATCCATTTCTGAATTTTTACAATCAGTCCTGTTGCACAATCTGTATTCCTCAGCACCAAATACCCAATCTCTACCCTATTTCTATCACTTAATAACCTGTGTTCTTAACATCAATTCTCAAAGTTCACTCATTAATGTTCATTCGTATTAGTGAGACTGCACAGTACTTGTCCTTTTGTTTCTGGCTAATTTCCCTCAGTATAATGTCCTCAAGGTTCATCCATGTTGTTAAATGCTTCCTGACTTTATTCTGTGTCACAGCTTTGCATATTCCATCACACGTATAAACCACACTTTTTTTAGCCGCTCCTCCGTTGATGGACATTTGTGCTGTTTCCATTTCTTGGCAATCATAAGTAATGCCACTATAAACATTGGTGTGCAAATGTCCATTTGTGTCCCTGCCTTCAGAAACTCTGAATATATACCTAGCAATGAACTGCTAAATCATATGGCAATTCTATACTCAGCTTCCTGTGGAACAGTCAAACTGCCTTACAGAGCAGTTGTACCATTTTACATTCCCACCAGCAATGGATAAGTGTAGCTCTTTCCCCACATCCTCTCCAGCACTTGTTGTTTCCTGTTTTTTTTCTTTATAATGGCCATTCTAGTGGGTGTGTTCATATCTTTTGCCCACTTTTAAGTTGGGCTGTTTGTCTTTTTTGTTGTCAAGTTGAAGAATATCGTTATATATTCTGGATACTAAACCCTTATCTGATATGTGGTTTCCAAGTATTGTCTCCCACTGCACAGGCTGCCTTTTTACTTTCCTAACAAAGTTCTTTGATGCACAAAAGTGTTTAATTTTGAGGAGATCCCAATTTATCTTTCTTTCAATGCTCATACTTTGGTTGTAAGGTCTGGGAAACTGCCTACTGTTACAAGATTTATAACATATTTCCCTATATTTTCTTCCAGTAGTTTTATGGTCTTAGTTCAAATATATAGGTCTTTGATCCATTCTGAGTTAATTTTTGTATAGGGTGTGAGATATGGATTCTCTTTCATTTTTTTGATCATGGATACTACTCAAAACAGTACTCCAAACACCATTTATTGATGAGGCTGTTCTGTCCCAGGTGGGTTGGCGTAACAGCTTTATCAAATATCAATTGTCCATAGATGAGAAGGTCTATTTCTGAACACTCAGTTCGAGTCCATTGGTTAGTATGTCTATCTTTACGTTAACACCACGCTGTTTTGACCAGTCTAGCTTTGTAATATGCTGTAAAGTCAAGTAGTGTGAGACCTCCCACTTCATTTTACTTTCTCAATATATTTTTAGCTATTTAGGGCACACCTGCCCTCTCAGATAAATTTGGTTATTGTTTTTTTTATTTCTCTAAAGTAAGTTTTTGAGATTTTAATTGGTATTGCATTGAATCTATAACTCAATTTGGGTAGAATTGACATCTTAACTACATTTAGTCTTCCAATCCATGACACAGTATGCCCTTCCATTTATATAGGTCTTCCATTATTTCTTTTAGTTCATGTAGTTTTCTATGTAGAAGTCTTTTGAATCCTTGGTTAAATTCCTTCCTAAATATTTGATTCTTTTGTAAGGGAACTTTTTTCTTGATTTCCTCCTCAAATTGCTCATCACTAGTGTATAGAGACACTACTGATTTCTGGGTGTTGATCTTGTAACCTGCCACTTCGCTGTACTCATTTGTTAGCTCAGGTAGCTTTGCTGTAGATTTTTAAGGATTTTCAACATATAGTATCATGTCATCTGCAAACAGTGAGAGTTTTACTTTTTCCTTTCCAATTTGGGTGCCTTTTCTTTCTTTCTTTCTTTCTTTCTTTCTTTCTTCCTTCCTTCCTTCCTTCCTT
>PVIY010057366.1:0-12915 GCA_004026745.1 Myrmecophaga tridactyla
ACCATCACCTGGCCAAATGGACACCTGAACCCAACCAACACATGTGGTTTCCAAGTATTTTCTCTCATTGTGTAGATTGTCTTTTTACTTTGATGATAAATTCCTTTGAGAAATAAAAGTTTTTTATTGTGATGAAGTCCCACTTAGCTATTTTTTCTTTTGTTGCTTGTGCTTTAGGTGCAAAGTCTAAGAAACTATTTCCTAACACCGGTCCTGCAGATGCTTCTCTACATTTTCTTCTAGAAGTTTGATAGTTCTAGCTCTTATATTTAGGTTTTTGATCCACTTTGAGTTGATTTTTGTATATGGTGTGAGATAGGGGGCATCCTTCTTTTTTCTGCAAATGGAGATCTGCTTTTCCTAGCACTGTTTGTGGAAGAGACTATTCTTTCAAAATTGAGTGATCTTTGCCACCCAGTCAAAAATCAGTTGGTTGGGGGATGGAGATTCTTCTGGGAGAACCATTGTGACAGCCACCCAAGGATAATCCTAAATTGAGTTTAAACTGGTATTGGTTGGTGATGGTGGTACTAGAAAAACTACATTCATAAAATGCCATTTGACTCGTGAATTTGAGAAATATGTTGCTACCTTGGATGGTGAGGTCCATCCCTTGTGTTCCACACCAGCAGAGGACCTATTAAATTCAAGGTATGGGATACTATCAGTCAGGAGAAATTTGGTGAACTGAGAGATGGCAATTATATCCAAGCCCAGTGTGCCATTATAATGTTTGGTGTAACATCAAGAGTTAATTACAAGAATGTGCCTAAGTGGCGTAGAGAACTGTTATGAGTGTGTAAAAAATCCCCATCATGTTGTGTGGCAAAAAAGTGGATATTAAAGACAGGAAAGTTAAGGCAAAATCCATTGTCTTTCACCAAAAGAAGCATCTTCAGTACTATGACATTTCTGCTCAAAGCAACTACATTTTGAAAAGCCCTTCCTTTGGCTTGCTAGAAAACCAATTGGCGAACCTAACTTGGAGCTTGTTGTCATGCCTGCTCTTGCCCCACCAGAGGTTGTCATGGACCCAGCTTTGGCAGCGCAGCATGAACATGACATAGAGGTTGCTCAAACCAGCAGAGCAAGATGAGGATATTGACCTGTGAGAAAATGAAGCTGCAGCCCAGTGTCAGAAGTCTAGCTTTATAGGCAACTGTCCTGTGATGTCAGTGGTGCAACCCACTTGCCACTTTATTATGTAGCTAAACAGAACAAGTGCTTAATCCTTGAGATGCTGAAGGAGATGCATAGGCTTTGGAGTGAAGGTGACAGTTAAAAAAAGAACAACTTCATTTTTTGGACCTGAATATTCAGCTGTTTTGGAACACAATTGTTTCCTTTTTGAGTTTCAAATGTAAGACTGCTACAGTCACATCACACACACACACACAAAATCAGTTGGCCATAAATGTGAGGGTTCATTCCTAAGCTCTCTATATGTCTGTCCTTGTGCCAGTACCATGCTGCTTTTGTTACTGTGGCTTTGTAATAAGTTTTAAGATTGGGAAGTGTGAGTCCTCCAACTTCATTCTCTTTTCAAGATAACCTTCTGCATAAATTTGATGATTGTTTTTTTCCATTTCTGCAAAGCAGTTTGATGGACTCTTGATTGGAATTGCACTGGATCTGTAAATTGTTTTGGGTAATATAGACATCTTAACAATATTAAGCTTCCAATCTATGAACACGGAATGTCCTTCCGTTTATTTAGGTCTATGATTTCTTTCAGTAATGTTTTGTAGTTTTCTGTGTACGTTTCCTTTACATCCTTTGTTAGATTTATTCCTGGACATTTGACTCTTTCATTGCCAATGTGAATGGATTTTTTTTCTTGATTTCCTCTTCCAATTGTTCATTGCTTATGTATAGAAACACTAATGTTTTTTATCTTGTATCCTGCCACATTGCTGAATTCATTTATTACTTCTAGGAGCTTTGTGGTGGAATTTTCAGGTTTTTCTGTATATAGTATTATATCATCTGCAAAAAGGGAAAATTTTACTTCCTTCTTTCCAATTTGGATGCTTTTTATTTCTTTTTCTTGCCTAATTGCTCTGATAAGAACTTCTAGTAAAATGTTGACTAACAGTGATGACGGTAGGCATCCTTGTCTTGTTCTTGATCTTAGAGACAACAATTTCAGTCTTTCACCATTAATTAGGATGTTAGCTATGGGCTTTTCATATATGCCCTTTATCATGTTGAGGACTTTCCTTCTAGTCCTAGTGTTCTAAATGTTTTTATCAGGAAAGGGTGCTGTATTTTATCAAATGCCTTTTATGCATCTATTGAGATTATCACGTGGTTTCCCCCCTTCATTCTGCTAATGTGTTGCTTTACATTAACTTATTTTCTTATGTTGAACCCTCCTTGCATACCATGGATGAACTCTATTTGATTATGGTGTATAAATCTTTCAATATGCTATTGGATTCAGTTTGCTAACATTTTGTTGAGGATTTTTTCATCTATGTTCATAACAAATACTGGTCTGTAGTTTGTTTGTTTTTGCTGTGATTTTTTTTATCTGGTTTTGGTTTGAGGATGATGGCCTCATAGAATGGGTTAGGGAGTGTTCCCTCCTCTTCAATTTTTTGGAAGAGTTTGAGCAGAATTGGAGCTAAGTCTTCTTCGAATGTTGGGTAAAATTTCCCTGTGAGGCCGTCTGGTCTTTGGCTTTTCCTGTTGGGAGGTTTTTGATTACTAATTCAATCTCTTTACTAGGAATTGGTTTGTTGAGATCTTCAATTTCTCCTTGGTTCAATGTATGTAGTTTGTTTCTCAGAATTTTTCCATTTCATCTAGGTTATCTAATTTATTGGCATACAGTTGTTCATAGTATCCATCTTTCAGCAGTCCTTTTTTAATTCAGCAGGATCAGTAGTAATGTCCCCCATTTCACTTCTGATTTTTGTTATTTGTATCCGCTCTCTTGTTTTCTTTGCCCACTTAGCTAAATGTTTGTTGATTTTGTTGACTTTTTCAAAAAAGAAATTTTGGGTCTGTTTATTCCATTGTTTTTATTTGTTTGTTTTTTTATTTCATTTATCTCTGCTTTAATCTTTGTTAGTTCCCTCCTTCTGCTTGCTTTGGGTTTAGTTTCCTCTGCTTTTTCTAGTTTTTCCAGTTTGGAGGTTAGTTCTCTGATTTGAAGGCTTTCTTCTTTTTTTAATGTTAGCATTTATATATATATACTTCTCTCTGCTCTGCCTCCCCTGCATCCTATAAGTTTTAGTATGTTGTATTTTCATTTTCATTCACCTCAAGATATTTCCTAATTTCACTTCTGATTTCCTGGTTGTTTGAGTTTGTTGTTTAATTTCCACATACTCGTGAACGTTCCATTTCTCCCTCTGATACTGATTTCTAGATTCAATCTGTTGTGGTCATAAAATATGCATTGTATGATTTCAATATTTTTTTAATTTATTGAGACTTGTTTTGTGTCCAACCTTTGGTCTACCTTGGAGAATGATTCATGTGCAATTGAGAAGAATGTGTATTGTTTTTCTTGGGTGCAGTGTTCTATATATTTCTGTTAGGTCTAATTGGTTTAGGTATCATTCAAGTCCTGTACTTCCTTATTGATTTTCTGACCAGATGCTCTATCCATTATTGAGAGTTGTGGGTTAAAGTTTCCTACTACTAATGTAGAACCATTAATTTCTCCCTTCAAATCTGTCAGTATTTGAAGCCCATATATTTTGGGACTCTGCTGTTAAGTGCATATAGATTTATAATTGTTACATCGCCCTGTTGCTTTATCCCATTTATCAGTATATAATTACCATCTTTATCCTTCATAACTGTTTTTTACTTAAAGTCTATTTTATCCTATGTTAGTATGGCCACCTGGCTGTCTTTTGGTTACTACTGGCATGGTATATTTTTTCCATCCTTTCACCCTCACCCTACATGCATCTTTGACTTTAAGGTGAGTCACTTGCAGACAGCATATAGTTGGGTCATGCTTTTTAATCCGTTCTGCCAAGCTCTGACTTTTGACAGAATTTAATCCATTAAAATTTAAAGTCACTACTGATAAGACTTCTGCCATTTTGCTACTTAGCCTTTGTAAATCTTTTGACTTTCTTGTCCTTTACTTCTGTTAAACCTACTTTTATATTTACTTGTTTTCTTGTGATGTAGCATATTGAATGCCTCCTCATTTTTATCTGGATGTGTTTTTCATCTGTTTTTACCATAGGGTTAAAATTTAACCCTAAATATCTAACAATTATATTTGGTTTGATACCAACTTAACTTCAATAGCATGCACATATAATTTACTTATACCTCTCTATCCCCCCACCATTGTTTGTACTTGTTACCACTTATATCTTTGTACATTACATGTCCAAAAACCTAGATTTATCATTACTCTTTATACACTTGCATTTTAACACCTATAGGAAGTAAGAAGTGGAGTTACATAACAAACAATACAATAAAATAATTATGGCATATATAACTACCCAAATGGTTACGTTTACTGCAGATCTTTATTTCCTTATGCTGCTTTGAATCACTGATTAGTGTCCTTTCGTTTCAGTCTGAATTTCCTTTAGCATTGCTTGTTGGGTAGGCTAGTGATGATATATTCCCTCAGTTTTTGTTTATCTGGGAATGTCTTAATCTCTTCCTCATTTTTGAAAGAAAGTCTCATTGGATATAAAATTTGACTGGCAGTTGTTTTCCTTCAGCACTTTAAGTATGCCAGCCCACTGCCTTCTTGCCTCCATGCTTTCTGATAAGAAATTGACACTCAATGTCATTGGGACTCCCTTGTATGTAACACACTGCTTTTCTCTGGCAGCTTTCAGAGCTCTCTTCTTGTCCTTTACATTTGATACTGTAATCAATACATGACAGGGTGTATTTTTCTTCATGCTTTGTTGTGTTTGTTATTCTCTGAGCTTCTTGGATGTGCATATACGCTTCCTTTGCAAAGCTTCAGAAGTTCTCTGTTTTATTTCTTTGACTAATCTTTCTGCCCCTTTCTCTCCTTCTTCTTCTGGGACTCCCATAATGCATAAATTGGTGCACTTGATGGGGTCCCCTAGTTGTCTTAAGCTATTTTTGCTTTTAGTATTTCTTTTCTCTTCCTGGTCCTCTGCCAGATTTATTTCAAGTGTATTGTCTTCAAGTTCACTGATTCTTCTGCCAGCTCCAATCCACACTTAAAACCCTCCTGGGCATTTTTCATTTCAATTACTGTGATCTTCAACTCCAGTAGTTCTATTTAGTTCCTTTTTAAAATTTCTGTCTCTTTACTTAGGCTCTCATATTGTTCCTTCATTATTTTCCTGATATACTATAGTTCTTTCTTCTTTCCTTCATCTCTTCAAGCATTTTTAAGATCATTTTTTAAAGACTTTATTATGTATGTCTACAGTCTCGTCTTCTTCATTGTTATTTTCTGGATTTTTAAACTCTTCTATTGGATGGGCCATCATTTCCTATTTCTTTGTCTTATAAGTACTCTTTTGTTGCACACTGTATATTTTAATATTTAAAAGTGTTATCTCTTGGATTTAATCCCTGGGATGTGTGTTTCTTGTTTTTGTAATAACGAATTGGTGATAAGACAGAAATTTTCTTGAGCTTCAGCTTTTATATCAGGAAAGTCTGCCTAAAGTGAATGCATTGTGCAGGGTTTTTGCTATCTTATTGGGCCTCTGTCTTGTCCTCGGCTTTTGCTTATTAGATGTTTTGGAGTTCCCTTTATTTACAGGTGTTTAGTTGTACCCTCTCTTTTCCAGGGGCCAAACCTCCCTCTCCCAGGTGTCTAGAGCCAACAGGCCTTTGTCCCAGATAGTCTGCCTCTATAGTTCTTTTTGTTTTCTTTTTAGCTTTTTTATTTCCTTTTAAACATAACAACATACAAACACGGACGTTTGCCTCTATAGTTTTTAATACTCCTTTTGTTGTCTCATGCTGCTTTTCCTGGAGGGCAAATTCAGGAAAGAGGGTCACCTGGGGAGAATGTTCCCAATTTGGTCTTTTCCAGCCAAAGCAGAGTCAGGGACCCACAGAGGGGGCACAGACCAGCTCCAAAATGCCCTGTGGAGGGGTAAAGGAAAGGCACCAAAAACTTCTCTGATGGCTCCCCAAAGTTGAGTTTTCCTGACCAGCCCAGCAAATGCAGCTCTTCAGCTAACTATCCCCTGCAGCCTTGAGGAAGACCTAGATCTTTAAATCTCCCTTACCTCAGCCCCTTTCTGGAAAAGGTTGAGATTAATAGCTGTCACCACCTTTGTCTGGAGTAAGTTGAAATAGTAACTGCCCACAGAGCCAAGACCCAGGGATCCAAATTTGCTAATCAGAAGCCATGATCAGTGATTGCCTGTACACACCCCTGTTCTTGGGGAAGAGGATTTTTAAGTCTCTTGTCATCAACAGCTATGCAGAGCCTGGACCCCTCAGCACGCCATGCAAGATGGGGGATGGGCACTGGGATCCACTGCACAGAGAGAGCAATTTACAGTTCTTTACTGATTGTAATTTACCAGCCTTTTCCTCTTGCTCATCCCTGGATTCTGTACAATGTTCTTCTACCCTCTAGAGTTTCAAAACAGCTGTTTCAGACAGTTCCTGCCTTTTAAATAATTGTTTTGGTAGAAATAACTACTAAGTCTTGGAGCGTCCTACCTACTCTGCCATCTTCCCCAGTAGTTCTCTCAGTCTATTTCTAATGGCTGCACAGTAATCCACATTGCCTGTCATATAAGTTATATTATTCAGGGTTTTTCAGAGGAACCGAATGACAGAATATGTATTTAAATATTAAGAGCTATATTATAGCAATTGGCTCACACAACCATGAGGATTGGTAAGTCTGAATTCCACAGGGCAGGCCAAAAGTTGGGAATGCCAGTGAAGGTTTTGATGAATTCCCCAGGAGAAATTGGCCAGAGAAAGAAGAGGTGGCAATTCTTTCTGACTGCTGAAATCCTCAGTTTTCTCTTTAAGGTCTCCAGCTGATTGGATGAGGAGACTCTTTTCATTGCTGAAGTCAACCTTCTTTATTGATTGTATATTGAACCAGCCATAGTTACAATCAACTGACTAATCATTTTGATTCATCTATGAAATAACCCCACAGTAATAATCAGGTCAATGCTTGCTTGATCAAACAACCTTGCCAAGTTGATACATGAACATAACTATCACATTAATTAATACTCATTTGGTTGTAAGTGACTGCCAGCTTCAACTAGTTTAAGCAAGAAGTGGAACTGAGCATAAAGATTAATAACATTTGGTCTTATAAAACTCATGAGAAGTACAGCTGGGGCTGGGGGCCAACTGGGCCAGGGCAGAACTCTTTCACCTTCTCTACATGGAGCACTTCTCTGTGTCTCAATTTCACTTCTCCCTTTGCACTCCCTGCAGCCTAGCCAGCTATGTTTGTCAGGATCATGTGGTAGGAAATGTGCCTTCTGAGAGGCTCTCGAGCTACCTCCATAAAAAGGCTTAAAATTTGAATTTTTACACTGGCTCTCCTTCTCACTCCCAGTCCAAAATTTCAGGGAAAGTCTCTGGTTGGTCTGCTGTGGATTTTGTGAACATCACCAATCAATCAGCTGGGCCAGGAAGGCAGAGCTTTTCTAACAGGAATCAGATATAAAGGGTCAAGGGATGGAGAAGGCCAGAATGCCAGGAAAGATGATTCTTAGAAAAGTAGCTGAACTGGGCAGACAATATTTTGGTATAGGTAGACCATAATTTATTTAAATGTTCCATTATTAGAATGTTTTCAGTCTTTGTTTTGCTGCTACAAATAATGTTGCACTGAATACCTATGTACACAAATCTTTGTAAATATATGATGGTATTTTTGTAGGCTAGAGTCTTAGAATGGAATTGCTGGGTCAGTGGGTATCATACATGCTGCCAAATTTTCGAAAAGGATTGCAATTCTCACCCCTAACAGCAATGTATGATGCTGTTTCTTCATTCTTTCTCCAATCTTTTTCATCTTCACCAATCTTATTTTTAAAATTATTTATTTTTGATTTGCATTTCTTTAGTTATGATTAATAAGTCATAATTGATGACTGTATCTTCTTACATTTTCTAGCCCTTTGTTTTTTTATTGTGATTTATCTACTCATGTATTTTTCCCAGAGTGTTTTTTTTCCCCTTATTTATATATAGGTGCATTTTATATTTTGTGGATTTTTAGCCCTTATCTATTATCTATGTTATAAATGTTTTCTTTTAGCCAATGATTTCAATGGTGGCTCTCCCTGTACAAAAGTTAAAATTTTAATCTAATCTTTCAGTCTTTTCCTTTGTGTCTTTGGAGCATGTGTCAGACTTAGCAAGTCCTTTTCATACCTCGAGATTATAGAAATAGTCTCATATTTTCTTCTAGTATTTTTATTGCTATAGCTTTTATTTGTAGATCTTTAAACCACTTAGAACATATTTTGTGTATGGTATATAATTAGACAATGGTCTCTATAACATCAAATAATTCATTTTCTACTTTTTGATCAGAAGTGCCACTTTTTTTATTTATTAAATTTCCATTAATTTGTAGTTCTGTTTTCTGGACTACCTAGTTGTTCCATTAATCTGCTTTTCCTATCCGTGCATCAGCACCATACTTTTCTATTTAGCTGGACTTTGTAAAAGGTTTCAATCTTATGAGGCATTTTTCAAAATTATTTTGATTAATTTGGCATAAAATCCACCAGTCAAGTTTCTTCTCTACCCGAACTGTATTGCCTTCCCGATTGGGAACATGACTTGTCTCCTTGTTTTAGTTTCCTAGGCTGCTCAAAGCAGATACCATGGAATGGGTTAGCTTAACAAAGGCAATTATTAGCTTACAGTTTTGAGGTTGAGAAAAATGTCCAAATCAAGGTATCACCATGGCAAGTCTTTCTCACCCAAAGACTGGCTACCAGCAATCCTTGATTCCACATGGCAAGGCATATGGCAGTGCCTGCTGGTTTCTCCCTTCTCTTCCAGGTTACATGATTTCAGCTACTTGCTTTCTTTCTCACTCTATTCATCCCTTTATAAAGGACACCAGTAAGAGTAAGGTCCCACCTTAACTGAAGTAGCCTCACCAAAAGATCCTCCTTACAGTGGGTCCACACCCACAGGAATGGATTTTCTTTAAGAATACGCTTTTCTGGGGTTCATAATTTCAAACCACCACACTCCTCAGATATTCAGCCCATTGTTCATATCTCTCAGTAAAGACATACATTTTCTTTTATAAAGAGTTTGCATCTCTTATTGTCTCTAGGTATTTATAGTTTTTCGTTGCTATTGTAATTTTTTACCATTATATTTTCTGAAAGGGAAAGCTTTTAATTTTTCCCCTATATTTGTCTCATATTCACCTAACATACATGAACTCCATTATTATTTTTAAAGTTATATATTAATTATCTGAAATGTTCTAGGTTAGTAATTATAGTGCCTGCAATAATAGTAATTTTGACTCTTTTATTTACACTTCATTTCTTTTTCTTGCCTTAATAGCCTCACCATTGCAGGGTCTGGTCATAGTGTGTCTCTCTGCCACCCCTTTTGGAAGTGAATCTCCATCTCTGCCTTCTAGCTTCAAGCCCTCAACTATAGGTGGAGCTCTATTTTAATTTTGTGGCCCCACTCCCCTGAGCCAGCCTCTGTTTGTCAGACTACACTTTCCCTGTAAGCATGGCTTTCATCCTTTTCTATTGCAGCTGCCACAGCCTCATGCTACGCAGGAAAATGAGCAGCCATCCAAGGAAAAGCCTCAAAGGACATCCTGTCCTATATCCTCTGTCACCCCCAGACCTGCCTCAGTGGTCCGAGAGAGGAAATAAGGATGCTAGGGCAGATAGCTGAATTCCTCCTGTAGTCCAAGGCTGGCTGTAGAACCTGGTGAAATGGGAAGGTTGAGGAAGCAAGGAGAGGTTTCAGGAACGCTTGGTCTGCCCCAAGTGCTCCCCAGCTATGAAGTAACACGACACCAGGATAACCCAGAGCAATCCCAGTGTGCCTGGCTGGCCAGGGCCTCCTTGAGGACCCACCCAGTGAACCTGCTATGAGTCAGAGGGTTGCCACTGCATACACATTAAATTCAAGAGATAAGCTCCCCAGCCATCTATATGGCCATTCCTCAGCTTGACCTCTTTAAACTATCTTCATTTTTTACCTACTCCTCCTTCTTGTATGGCCACTGACTTGGCCACTGCTCATTCCCTGCACTGGACCCCCTCCAGAGTCAGAGCCTTCTTAAAGTGATCTGCTTAGGGGTGGGTCCCAAGCCCCCCAGTTGGGAGCAGCCCTAAAAGGGCAGGCCTGATGGACACCACCTGGTGACCTGGTCCTTGCTGTCTTCCCCGCCCCCTCCCCTGCAATACAGGCTGCAGTCGGCTGGACCAGACAGGTTGAATGAGAGGCATGAAGAGGAGGACATCTATGAGGAACCGGGGTTTTTGGTTTGGATAACTAGGAAAGAAGAGAGAAGGGAGAGGAAAGGATATGGGAGCTGAAGGGAGCAGCTCTGAGGAAAATGGCTGATAAACATGGTGAAAGAAAAGAGGAATGACAGTATTCAATTGAATTTTCCTTTTGTCTTTTTTTCCGGTTCATATGTTCTGGTCTGGGGGTTGTTTGTAAAGTTCCCGTTGTTAAAAATATTTCTTCCAGGGGCTCAAATCACCATTTGAGACTCATTTCTTTGAGTCTTGAAGACGTTTCAGTTTTTGAGGGTCTTTTATAAAAAAATTAATATGACTCCAGAGGCTAGGGCTCCTCAGTTCCCTCTGAACAAAGGCTAAGGAGCATGGACCAAAACTGCCCTGGACCAGCCTCATCTCTGGCCGCTCACCATCCACTCCCACCCTACCTCCTCATGCCCCGTCCCACAAGGCGGCTTGCGACCACAGCTACTCCCAGACATGCCTGGCTCTAGCAAACCTAAAGGACACAATTTTTGCTGTTCCCTATGTCTGGTGCATCCTTCCCCAGTTCAGCCTGCCCAAATTCTACCTAAGCACTACCTACGTAGTATTCCTTGTATGTCCCCTAGAAAAGCCATGTTTTAATCTAAATCCCATTTCGTAAAGGCAGAATAATCCCTATTCAGTACTGTATGCTTGAAACTGTAATCAGATCATCTCCCTGGAGATGTGATTTAATCAAGAGTGGTTGTTAAACTGGATTAGGTAGGGGCATGTCTGTACCCATTTGGGTGGGTCTTGATTAGTTTCTGAAGTCCTATAAAAGAGGAAACATTTTGGAGAATGAAGGAGATTCAGAGAGAGCAGAGAATGCTGCAGCACCACGAAACACAGTCCACGAACCAACGACCTTTGGAGATGAAGAAGAAAAATGCCTCCTGGGGAGCTTCATGAAACCGGAAGCCAGGAGAAGAAGCTAGCAGAAGACGCTGTGTCTGCCATGTGCCCTTCCACATGAGAGAGAAACTGTGACTGTGTTCACCATGTTCCTTCTCACTTGAGAGAGAAACCCTGACTTCATCAGCCTTCTTGAACCAAGGTATCTTTCCCTGGATGCCTTTGATTGGACATTTCTATAGACTTGTTGTAATTGGAACATTTTCTCGGCCTTAGAACTGTAAACTAGCAATTTATTAAATTCCACTTTTTAAAAGCCATTCTGTTTCTGGTATATTGCATTCCAGCAGCTAGCAAACTAGAACACTACCAGAAAAAGTTTAACCTCAATCCAATCATGAGGGAACAACCAGATAAATCCAGATTTGAGGACATTTTACAAAACAACTAGGCTGGTCATCAAATAGACAATGTCAAAAGAATCTTCCCACCCATACCCCCATTGCATTTCCACCGAAAAAAAAAAAAAAGGGCAGGTTACTGTTCTAGATTAAAGGAAACTGGAGACCTGAGACCTAAACTTAAGTCAGGATTCTTGACTGGTAACATGATACAGGGAAAAAACCATAAAGGACAATATTGGGTACAAGTAGGGGAATTTGAATGTGGATTGATTTGATAATGTTATCGATGTTAAATTTTCTTGAGTGTGATGGTTGTATCATCATTATGTAGAATTGTCTTGTTCTTTTGAGATACACGCTGAAGTATTGGGGAATATTTTGTCATGATGTCTGCAGTGTACTTTCAAATGATTGAGCAAAGTGTATATGTGTATATGTATGTGTACATGTTCATATATATACGTGTACATATATTGTATATATATATATGTATATGTGTTATAAGAATCTCTTTGCCCACTTTCTTCCCGTTAATAAACACACTGACCCTGGTGGAAACTTAAGCAGTTTGTTCTTTAATGAAGGTCCGGGTGAGAGCCCAAAGCCACGCAGAGTTGGGTGTTGGAGGCAAATTGGGGATTAGGCCCTTGGTTGAGCTAACTCATTCCCTTGTGTGCTAGAAGGGGTGAGGCCTGCTCAGACCTTAACAATATCTCCTGTAGATACTCCTCTGGGCTCTGTCTCCCTTCTCCCTCTCCTTGGAAGCTCTTCCCTTTGAGACCTTCCTAGTCCAGTGCTCCCCCCACCCCACTTTGCCCCACCCCTTGGGAAACATCACTCCGTCCCACAGGATAAGAAGCCTCAGCACCCCTTCAGGCTCTTCTTGTGTTTGCTGGTTGATAATAAATTTCTCCTCTGCTCACTTTTGCTGGCTTCCATGCAGAAAAAGGGAACCCTAATTCTCTATAGGAAATGGTGGTGCCTCTGCTCCAGCTCCAGCTGATTCCTCCTAAAATGACCAAAGTTAAATACACCTCTCTACCACAAAAGTAATTTTCCTTCCTTAAGATACCCTATCAATTCTACTTGAGAAACTGATTCTTCTAGTGACATAATGTTGACCCTATTCCTTGTGATACCTTAACTTTGGTGTTTTTAGGTTGAGGCACATTCCCAGCCCTCACCTATCCATGTTA
>PVIY010057367.1:0-12913 GCA_004026745.1 Myrmecophaga tridactyla
GGGAAAAATAGTTTTTGTCTTAATATAAAAGTATTTTTCCAAAACCAAGACTGGCTGATGTTGGAATGGGCTTCGCGTAGCACTTGCTCCTTCGTCGGAAATGCAAGGCGTTGATGGTCTTCTTATGGGGACGCTGCGGAAGGAAGCGCCATACGAGATTAGATCTTGGACTAGCTGATTCTATTTGGAGAATGATTTTTTATTAAAAAAAATTATTCCCCTCCCTCAAAGCCACTCTGAGACTTTCGGTGTTGAGAGGTCATCTACTCTCACTTCCTTTCACATACTTGTTCTTTTCCGTATGTCTGATACTAAGACTTCCAGTCTTCAAGTGAGTCTTTCCAAAAACAAGCTCACTACCTCCCAATCCGTTTCCTTTACAAAAGAGATTTTTTTCTAACTATTGAATTTCCTAAGAAATAATTTGAAATTTCACATATACATGAAAAATTATATTGGGGTATTTCTGGTGACTAAAGCAATAAATCAAGGAATATGCACCTTTAAATTAGACAAGTTATAGATTTACAGAAGAGCTGTGCATGCAAAAGAATTTCCATATACTACCCCATTATCAGCATATTCATTAGTGAGGTCCATTCGTTACAATTCAGGAATGAACATTTCTATAATGTACTATTGACTATAGTACCTTTCTTTTATAAGAAAGCTCACTGTGGGTTGTACAGTCCCATGTTTTTTTTTAAAGAAATTTTTATTCTAGGGACATATACACAACCAAAGGTTTGCCTTTTTTAGTTTTGACTGCCTCTACACAAAAGCACATGAAAGACTGTCTAAGAACACAGCTAATTTACGGTGGCTGTCCCAGTAGGAGGAAAGCTGGTTTCATCTCTTCCAGACCCGAATTCTACGTACCACTGAATTCAAATCTGGTAAGGTGCTTAGCAAATGGCACGATTGCACTAAAATCTGAAATACAAATTTCAATCTGTGTGCCAGCACAAATGGATTAAGTTTTATATTTAAATAGAATCAGGTGTTTTTTTCTCCTTCTGTTAGTGCTTTTTTTTCCCTTTACTAATCAAAGTAAAAAATGGAGCAATTAAAAAAGAAACTAAAATATTGCAAGCACTTAGTACTTTGTATGTGAGGGGGGATGCTTTTTAATTTTATTTTATTACTTTTTACTTCAGACATAACATAAACCAAACATTAATTACAGCAATTACATAAATTATTTAAAAATACATAATTCCCTTAATTTCAGTGGTTATATATTTTAAAAATCCATATCGTCCACATATTCTTTACCAGCCCATAGGTGGAAGGAAGAAAGCAATAAAAGCTACTCAGATAGAATAAGCATCTGCTTAGGCTTTTATCTGGCCACTATTAACATCTATTATTAGAGGGTACTTTGCCTGGACTGATACTATATATTGGGCAATTATGCAAATGCAAATCTGAAAAGTCAGATTTCCTGGTATAGGAAGAAAGAGCCAAGGGTTGCAATAGGGAAGGGTTAGCTACCAGCAGACCTGGCCGCAGAAAAGTCCGATTTCAATAAAAACAAAATAATTAGTGGGAGGTGAAGGTGTGGTGGGTTTGGGGGAAAGTTCACTGCAATCTTGTGGCCGATTCCAACCCTGTGAGACTGTGGACCTTGTCTTTTTGGGCTCATAATGATTTTCTCCTATAAAATGAGGAGGCCCCTCCCAGTTTCAAGATTATATGAATTTGTAATATACTTGATTACGTATATGATACAAAGAGAACATTTGTTGACTGTAATAGTCTAAGATTAAGCCACTAACCAAGCAAAGAATCCCCTACCCCTTTTTTGCCATTTGCCCATTAATATCTTTTTTTCCATCATTTTTGTTCCTTTAACAAGTGAACTGGAGTAAGGTGGGCATTTGAGAAGACTGCCACTTGGAATGGTGACACATTTAAGGACAAAGTTCTGAGGCTTTGTCAATTAATGACTGGTTGAAGGCTGAAGCTCTTCAACGGCTCCAGACTGTTTTTTCTATGGCCAATTAGCAGCATTTACTCTCATTTCCCTCTTTCTCCAGTTGATGTTCCCCCATTGTCCTATCTTTGTAGCCTTTCCCCCAAAGTTTAAGATTATTGAAGAAAAGACAATGAGAAATTCTGCTCTGATTTTACTTCTGAATACCCCCCTATTAATCTTTTTCTCCCTCATCCTACTCTTTAATCTCAGGCAGCACATAAAATGGGAAGAAATAGGAAATACATATAAGTTGGAAGAATAACAAAACATGCAAGTCCTTTTTCATGTGTAAAATTTGAGATATTTGACAGAAAGCCCCTTTGGGTGTGTATTTATGTAATTACTTGTCCCATATTGCTGTTCTGCATAAGTGCCTGGAAATGTGAATGTAGCTCCCTATCCATTACCTCAATATTTATTGAGTAATTATTGTGTGCCCAAACTATCATGTTTCAGGTGTTGGGAGTGCAGTGGGAATGACCGCTATGACCTGCATCTCATGCTAGGGATTCCAGAAATGATGTAGTATAGTGAAGGCGTGAGATGTAGGCCCAGAAGACAGGGTGTCGTGGGTGAAAACACTCAGAGAAGACCTGGAATGTTAAGAAGAAGAACATGTAGTTTTTGTTTGCAATGAAGTTTCTTCCCTGGTTCTGGGTCTTAGAATAACACTTAAAAGGCCTAGAAGATTCATAGACTCTGAGAAACTAAGGATGAACCTCATGGATGACATCCTAAGGGAACATCAGAACAAAACTCAGACCACCTGAAAGCAGTTCAGACAACCAAGGTCTGGGGAGGGACTTTTCTCAAGATACGTGATGATTTCTGCCCAGATGTTCCCACTCTATGGCGGATCCACTCGGAGCTGGAGATGAGCCGTATAGGACCCTGCCCGGGGGGTGGGGGGCTGGGTAAGGGCATGGATGTAGATTCCTCTAGAGCAGAGAGGACACTTGGGGAGAAGGAGCCACAGCAGAGCGCCCAGTGGGTGAGATCTCCAGCAGGGCCCAGAGACACTGTGGAAAGACGCACGGTGGAGGGGCAGGGAAAAAGGTAAGCAGATTGAGAAGTGGAGCTGATGTGTTTAGAGTGGGAACCAGCAGAAAACCCACTCATCAGGGTTTTCAGAATTTTAGGATAATGAGAAGGCCAGGCATGTTGACCACAAGAACTTTGGGTGGACTCAGAGCAGCAGAACAAAGAGAGGCTTTGTTTGCCTTTTGTTCACTGCCATTTTATTGAAGCAGCGCTAATTGGGGTTGAATTTCATAGAGCAGTGTCTTCTTCATCAGTGTCACAAAGCATAATGGGTAAGGAAGAGGCAGAGGTGATATATGATGTTGCATTAAATATTTCATTCACATGTAATAATTTTCCTGAGAGTCATAGGATCTAGGAACCCAAAGGGTACCTACGGATGATCGCTCCAATCCCCTCATTCTGTAGTTGAAGAATATAAAGTCATGCAGATGTTTTGACACTTGCACAAGGTCAACAGCCCAGGAACAGCTCTTAACGTCCTCCCTCTCAGCAGGTTCTGTGGGCAGATGGCTGGTTTGAAATGCAATGTCCTGCTTAATGTATAGGAATTACAGTTTTTGCAAGGAGTCTTCATGGGAGGATATGGCTTACCCTGTTTCATAGTGATAACCTTTAGAATTAAACATTTTTGGCCATTTGTAAGGCTATTTTTAGTCCCCTGCACAAGTATAAAATTGGCAATAGGAAAAGAACCCAGAACTAGTATTTATGTTGTAAAGATTTCTAGATTAATTCAACTCCAAGTAAATATCAATTGTTCATGTTTATTTATATAACTACTTTCCCTTAGATTAACAAATTTAAGATCCATTCAGAAACATAGAAGTTATATATAATGTCATTATAGACCAAGACAATATAGAAGTTTGAATAGATTTCTTCAAATAGACATAGCCATGGGCCTAAAAACAGTTGAACGAAGCAACAGAGAACAGGATTATTTTACTGATGTCAATCTTCTAAAACATTTTTTCCTGAAAGAATGTTTATTGCCAGAGAAAATGGAAAAATTAAAAAAGGAAAAGCAGTGATACAATACTTCTGACATCTTTTATATATCCATTCACCCAGTTGTCATAGAGCCAGCTAAGAAAGCTTTATAACACAAGACACTGTGATCACCAATAACTTTTTTGGTGGGTATTTTTTTTCAAGTGAGTTTTTCATCTCAGAGTTATCTTAATCATTGCAGACTAAAACCATCCCAAAGCTAGTCTCCCCTAATTCTTTAACTTTAGTTTCCAAATATACAAATCCAATATTTAAGTTCAGTTCTTAATTACCAAGTTTAAAAAATAACTTGAAAACATCATAATATGTGTTCCACCAGTTATTAAGAATGGACAGAAGAATGAACAGATGCATTTTCATCAACAGATCTCTACATCCGCTGTCTTCTATGCTTGCTGGTCATGTGCACTATACTTTGCCTCCCTTCAATTATGTAAAAAGTCTATCTGTAAGAACTGATTTAGAAATACTGCAATTTGGTATTCCTTTGACTTTCTCTGTGCTGTGACTTAGCAGTAGCCCATTTATTTGCTTCCTGAACTGATAAACACTTGTATTTCTCTAGTCAAGGCAACCCAGGACATCTCCTTGGGCAGTGGTTTTGCTTTGTGTGGGAGATCACTGTAAACCCTAGTCAATAAGTCTTTAATAGAAATGTTGACGACGGTTTATGGGGTACAGGCTCATAAAGGCCCTGAGCTACAGTGTTGAGCAATTTCATGATTTGCATCAGAATCACTTGGTAAATGATAGCATTTGTCTAAAAAGAAAGTCCAAAAGTCAACTGAAAGCAATGAGTTCTCAGGAAGGTAGCTGATTAGGTTATAACTATAAAGTAGATTTATAATCTTAAGGACCCTGGACTAAATAGAAGAAAAAGGAAGAAAAAAAAAAAAGGTATGCCGAGCACTAATAGGGACTTTGTGTATGTTCAAAAGTCATTTGTTGATTGACACGGTCCTGAGTTCTGCCTACGAGTTTCAGAGAAAGCTCAAGAATGGCAATGGTTTTGCTGAGGTCATAGAATGAATTCGATGATCAGATCCTGCAGTAGTGTCCTTTTATTTAATTTGTGTATGCAAAGGGACTTTATGCATAGATACTTGTAAATGTAAAGAAACACACAAATCAGAGGAGAGGAGATGGACTTCAAGTTTCTTTTTGGTTTTGCATAAAATGAGCATCTTCTTTTCTTTGTTTGAGACACTCTAGGTTTACAGAAAAATCATACAAAATACAGAACTCCAATATATTCCTCTGTTGTCAACACCTTGCATTAGTGAATATGAATGTTACAATTGATGAAAGAATATTATTATAATTTCACTGTTAACATGGTTTTTACCCGTGGTTTGTACATGGTGTTCATGGTTTATGCTAGGATTCCCTATTTGGGTTGCATAGTCCTATGTTGTTATTCCTTAAAAAATTTTATTCTAACAACATATATAAAACTTAAAATGTCTCATTGTAGCCACATTCAAATATACAATCCAGTGCTGTTAATTACATTTGCAATGTTGTGCCACCTTCACCACCACCCATTACCAAAACTTTTCTATCACCCCAAATAGAAACTCGGTACAATTTAGCACAAGCTTTTGAGCCTAAGCCCTGTTTCTCGTCTCCACCTCCCCTCTCCCACCCCAGGTAACACAGTAGGAAGTGAAGGAGGGCTGAGAGGCATCGTCTCCTTGAAGTGCCCAGAACAGAGGTGCAGGTTCCCAGGGGCTCAGTGGTTGGTCCAAGACCTTCCATTATTGATCTCCAGGGTCATTCCTTGACAAAAAAGATGATGGTGGAGATTTTAAGACGGTAAAACCATCTCCTTCATTTCAAATCCAGAAAAGGAAGGAGAGTCAAATCAGCAACAGCAACGAAGCTACGTGAAATATGCGATCCCGGTGCCTCTGCTATGATTTAAGAAGAAACAAATTAGATCCAGATAAGTATGATTATTGAATAATAGGCAGGCATTTGTTTCCAGATAAAAGTGACTGATGGGCGTGGGCAAAGAAAAGATGGAAGAAAGATGATGTGCTGTTAATGTGCATAAACTGACTCATGGCTAAACACAGGGCAGGTGAGGGTAAACTGGGGAAAGGATGGTTCTCTGTGTAGGTGTAAGGCTGTGTTTGTGAACTGAAGTTGTTGATCCTGCTTTAAAACATATGAGTGTCTGTTTGTGCTTTAAAAAAAGTTAATTCACCTGCTGACGAGATGTTCTGACAGCTGTTCTCTCCAGTGGACTTTGTTTTCCAGGTATTTGCATAAGGAGTGAACCTGCCACCTTTTGAGAGGCATCCAGTGCACCGTTTTAATGTTAATTTGCTGCCTGACCTTTTACTTTATCCACTCACAATTCTAGTGCTCACAAACACTGGGGAATAAAATGTTTTAGAGGTAAATCACAATCCATCAGAAGGTTTTCTTTCTAGGCTCATAAAAATTTCTTTGCAATCTGATATGAAAGTTCATAGAAATTTCACTTACCTAAAAATGTTATGTGGAGGAGAAGTTCTATCATTAAATAGGAAGAGATATTCCTTGAAGTACTAAGTGGAGTCTTCCTTAGATGGTCAGATGAAACACAACGTAAAATGAAGTTTTGTATGATTATACTTTCAATGGGTATCACACTAACTCATGTGGATTCAGCTGGACTTTTTTTTTGCCATAAAATTGTGTTATGAGCTCCTTTTCCAAAAATCACTTTCACCTAATAAATACATGAAAGGAAAAATAACTTTAAATAGTAAACAGGATGATTACGATAACATTAAGGAAGAAATGGTAAGCTAAATTTTCAAATATTGAAAATAGATATTATAGAATGATAAAATGGATCAGGCCTTCATAAGCCATACAGTTAATTGGAAGTTAAGCGGAAGTTTCTATGCTCAGTTTTTCTCATATGAAGCAACATAAGCATTTGTACCTAATGCATCCAGGTGAAAATGGATATCCGGTGATAAGTCCCCTAACCTCCATCTACCAAACTCTCAAATCAAGCCACTAAACCCTAGAGTTAGGATTTTGCTAGATGATCTCTAAAGTCCTACTAAACTATGGCAAATTGAGGCTGTGATAAGGCAAGAATAGGGAGATCCTGTGGACAACACAGAACACGTGCTGGAAAGAAACACCCAGAACTGAGGAAATGAACTTTTCCTCCATGGAGGAGATCATAACACACAACCCCACATCTGAGATGGTTGAATTGTGTCCCCAAAGATATTTTCAAGTCCTAACCCCAGGTCCCATGAATGTGACCTTATTTGGAAGCCGGACCTTTGAAGATGGGATGAGTTAGGATGTGGGCTCTAACCCATATGACTGGTTCCTATAAAAAGAGAAAATGTGGACACACAGACATACAGGGGAGAAGCCATGTGAAGATGAAGGAGGCAGCTGCAAACTAAGGGGAGTCAAGGATTCCAGCAACCTTCAGAAACCAGGAAAAGCCAAGGGAGGAGTCTCCATCCAGGTATCAGAGAGAGTGTGACCCTGCTGGCAACTTGTGTTCAATCCTCCAGCCTCCAGAATTGCGAGAGAATAAATCTTGCATTTTAAGTTGCCTACGTTGTGGCATTTTGTTAGGTGGTGCAGGAAACTAGCACACACAGTTACATCCAGATGAATCAGGACTTATGTGAAAACCAGAGGCTCAATCCAAGGTGACAGTGAGTGGCCAGGTGCTGGGGCATCCGAGAAGACGCAGGTAGAGCCGGCCTGTGTGGTGCCAAAGCTCACGGAACCGAGCCTTCTGTGCCATCCAATGGCAAGTGAAGCCGGCCCCACCCAGGAAGGAGGCCAGGCTCCAGATGACCGGCCAGCGTCAAAGCCAGGATGCAGCCCGTCGGGGCTGGACAAGGGGCCAGGGGGCTGGGGAAGGGTGGCAGGCAGAACTCTGTAGGCAGGAGATGGGAAGTAGGGCTTACCACAGGCAAGTAAATAGGGGATTCCGG
This sequence comes from Myrmecophaga tridactyla, assembly GCA_004026745.1. NCBI lineage: Eukaryota > Metazoa > Chordata > Mammalia > Pilosa > Myrmecophagidae > Myrmecophaga > Myrmecophaga tridactyla. Next base: position 8,002 of record PVIY010057367.1, read on the forward strand.
CTGGGATAGAGGTTGTGGGAGGACAAGAAATATAGGGGCTGTATCAGTGTTCAAGTCCATTTCCCTAGCCAATTACCACTTTACATTTATTTGTTCATTCACTCTTTAATTTAGGAGTGCAGTGGAAACAGGCAGCCCTGGGACTCCACGACCAGCCCCATGCGTGGAGGAAGGTGCAGCACGGTTCTCCTCTGCTTGGCTGGTGGCCCTTTAATTGTCAGGGCCTGCAAAGCCCCTGGGAAAGAGCGCATTACCTGGGAGAGGTTGCCTGGCCCCTCTGCCTCTCCTTGAGCTCAGTGGGTCTCTACATTGTACTGACAATGTGACCTTGGGAGGTGGGTTTCTGTATCCCCACAGGGGGAATGGCACACTCATGTCCTGGTTTGCTGCACAGGTTGGGAAGAAGGGCGTGTGTGGAGGACCTGGCCTGGGGGGTCTCGCAGCACCTGTCACTCCCCTGCCTTCCCACTTTCTCCTCCATCTGCTCTGCATGGTTTATGAGCCATCCTAGGGTTGAGGAGGAAGGGGAGATTGAGGTGACCTCCAAAGAATAAGGCTTTAGGGTTAGAGAGATTTGGGTTCAAACCTTGCCTCTGTCCTTGAAAGCTTGGAGCTTCCATTTCCCCATCTGCAAAATGGGGGCAGAGCTGTGATTCTTTGAGATAATAGAAGAAAGCTGCAGCCTGAAAGCACTAAGCGAATTTAGTTTAATCATGAGATGACCAGTTATCCCAGCCTTAGGAGGGTTGACAAGGTAGTGACTGTGAGGGGACAGTAAAACACGAGATGGAAATGGGTAACCACAGAAGCTGGTGTGTGACTGTGGCTTCCAGTTAGTGGCTTGGTGGGCATCTCGCTCCACCCTGGGTGTGCTCCCCAATGCCCCCCGATGGGTAAACAGACTGCTGTCTGTCCGTACAATGGAAGACTTCCCAGGGAAGTTCTGATACACGCCACGACCGTAGCAGCCTTGGGAACAGTGTGTTGGGTGAAAGAGGCCAGACAAAGACCACATGCTGTTTAATTCTGTTTAACCCTAACGTCCAGAACAGGCAAATCTATAGAGACAGAAAGTTCATCAGCGGTTTCCTGGGGCTGGGAGTGAGAACGGGAGTGGCGGCTCACGGGTACAAGGCTGCATTTCTGGGTGATGGAAGTGTGCTAAAATTGCATTCTGGCGGTGGCTGCATGACTCTGAAAATCTATTAAAAATGATCAAATTTCACACTTAAAATGGGTGAATTTTACAGAGAATAATTGAACCTTAAAGATAAAGATGCATGCTTTTTCTGAGTAAATGTAAAACTTCTCTAATACATTTTTATTTTTCATTTAAAATATATAGAAAGAGTTCAGTGTTAGCCTAAGGTCAGACAGCTGTCTGACTCCAAGCCCTGGCCGTTTCCTCCATGGACAGCAGGCGAGTGTCACCCAGAGAGCTGTGGCAGCTGGCTGCACCCGGGCCCAACTCCTCCACTCATTACCCACCAGTCCACTTTGTGCAGGGCACTGCCCCTGGCTGTCCCAGGAGGGAGGGCAGAGGACAGGAAAGGCATAGAAGGAAGGGGAGGAAAAAAGGGGAGGGGAGAGCAAAGGAGGGAAGAGATGCTGAGAAATGCTGTCCTCTGGGAGGTCTCAGGCCACAGGCATGAGGGGCACAGAAGGTGCTGGGAGAAAATAAACTGCTCTATAGGTGGATGGGTTAAGGTGAAGATGGAAAGGGATCAGTTTCATTAAATTGGTGAGATACTGAACTGGGAAGTGGAAAGTGGGAATGCAGATTTCTCCGTCAAAATGATTTGCTCCAAATTGAATACAGAAGTTTAATGAGTGAAAACTGCTGGGTATGTGGGAGACGCACTCAGCCAAGGGGTCTTGGACCCCTGCAAGTGCATTGCAGATACCCACTACCTCTCTGTCAATAGCTCAGAGGTCGTCCACATCACATCCTTGCCTCTATCTTTATCTTAGCTGCTTATCCCCTAATATTTTTCCTTCAGGCATGAGTTTTCTTCTACTAAAGAAATCATGGAAACTCAGCTCCACCTGAAGAATAATTTCAAAATAGAAGATTTTAGAAATATCCATTAATTAAAATGCTACATACATTGCAGGGAAATGAGTTAATACTTACGTTCCCAGCACCCAGCACCAGGGAAGACACGGCATTCCCAGAGGGCCCCTCCCCCATCACCCCCCACCCCCAGGTTCTTGTCACTGGACTGTGGAGATCCAGGACCCAGGACCCCCTCCATGCAGAGAGTAAGGGGCTACACTTGGTGCCTGCATGAGGGGGACAGAAGTTCCAGGTCAGCAGATCTCCTCAGGGAGGAAAGAATGTCCAGTGCGGTGACAACCACCGATCTTGTGTGCTGGTTTGGTTCTGGCGTCAACTCGGCCAAGTGTGAAGCCCTGGCCTGACTGTTGGGGCAGTCGATTAAATCATCAGTCATTGATTGCATCTGTGGCTGATCACATCTGCGATCAACTAAGGCATGTCTCCCACGATGAGAGAGTCCCATCAGTTGAAGCCTTTTTAAGGAAGGAGAGAGACTCTGTCACTGCTTCTTTGGCCAGTGAGCCTCTCCTGTGGAGTTCGTCCAGATTCTTCATCAGTGCCGCCGGCTTCACAGCCTGCCCTGCGGATATTGGACTCTTGCATTCCCACGGTTGCATGAGACCCCTTTATAGATCTCATATTTACAGCTATCTCCTGTAGGTTCTGCTTCTCTTGAGAACCCCGACTGACACAGCTTGTGAAGCATTAAAGCTCCTCTCCCCCGACATAATGCTGATAACAAACCTCCTGACCTCTGTGTCCTGAGACCTTACGGAAACTTGTTCTCACACCCTGTGGAATGTCCTTGTCCTAAACCCTTATGAGCTGCCCCTTGCTCCCCCACCTGTGCGGGCGCCACTTCCATTCTCTGGACAGCTGCAGCCGGGGAGCCCCATCCCAGTCAGCCTGTGCCTGGCGAGTTCCCTGGTCCTGCAGCTGCCCCGACCGGGCCCTCTAAGAGTCAGCTTGGAGCAGCAACAGAGGCCTTTGGACATGAAGGAAGGCACGTGAGCAAAGGAAAAATGAAGAAAGGAAACAACTCAGGAAAAGAGGAAAGACGGTCCAGGTCATCTTTTATCATCCACAACGTGGCTGCCTCTCGCCCGCCCTCTTTGCTGATGGTTGGGTCAATGTTTGCTTACTTCAGTCCCTTCCTGAAATTAAAAGTTTTTCTTCAGGGTCACTGGTGAAGAACTTGCTTTTATGATTCCATAAATGAAAAGCCCCAGGAAATGAATTTCTGTCAGGAGTCAGAAAGAAAACAATAAAGGCAGAGAGAACACAGGTTCTTTCGAGTGGGCTCTCCCTGGGCCTCCAGCTCGGGCCCAACGCCGCAGCTCAGCAGCCGGGCAGCGACTGCACGGAAGCGTGACAAACTTCAGAAACCCCATCCCCCTCGCAGCAATGTGGATGCCCCAAGTTCCCTTTGGGCAGGGTCCCCATTTTCCTAGTGGGTGAGCATTTGGGGCTGTGATCTCCTCTCCCTGGGCACGTGCCTCTCCTGCTGAGCTGAGCTCCCGGGAGGCAGGACGGGGCCACTTTACCTTTCGGCTCCTATGCGGTCTGTCTGTCTGTCCAGTGCCACAGTTGAAATTCTTATGCCCCCCAAAGCCCTCCCCACTCAGTGATACCCTCAACAAAATGTCCCTGCTTGACAGCCTGAGGACTCCCCTCTTTTGGAAATCCCCCAAATATTACAGGGCCAGCTTGAGTAGGGAAGACGGAATTGACGTTAGAGGGGCTGGGTCTCTCCCAGCTTTGGAACTGGTATTAACACACGCCCCTCCGACGCCTGTCTCCTGAAAGCAGGGCTGGATCGAGGCATAGTCGTGGGATGCACAAAGTTTTCCAGAGTTTTCTTTTACCTTGTCAGTCCCAGAGGCTTCCTGTTCCCATCGGAGGCAAGAGTAGGGTCTCTTCTCTCTCACTTTTGCTGCCACAACTCTGGTCTTGGCTGCGTCGCCCCACTTTCCCCCATCCCCGTTAGTCAACCATGGCTGGAGAGGATTCCTTGCATGGGACACTTACGCTTTAATGTAAGACTTTTAAAGATGGCCAAGAGTCTAAAGGACCTGCCCTGGGCTGAACTGTTAGACCCGTGAAGCAAGTCCTAGCCTTGGCCCCGGGACTGCGGCCTTGCTTGAGATGGGGTCCCTGAAGATGTGCTCAGCGAGTTCAGGGTCAGTGGGCATTAAGTGAGCCCCAACCCCATTCTCTCCTAAGAGGAGAACGGGACACACAGGCCCTGGGAGAGGGACTTGCTGGGAGGGAGGGGAGGCTGCGGGGAGGGGAAGCGGCTGCGGCTGGACAACACTGAGGATGGTCCCGGACCCCAGGAGCCAGACGGGGCGAGGAGGGGGTCCCCCCAGGGTTAGAGGGAGCACGGCCTGGCTGATGCTTCCATTTCAGACTTCAGGCCTCCAGAACCGTGAGAGGGTCATTTCCTTGGTTCTCAGATGCCCAGTTTGCAGCACCGCTTCAGGGCAGGCCTAGGGAGTCAGGGCAGCCAGTCTAGGGGGTGAGCTTGCAGGCGGTGGGGGGTGCTTGGACAGACCCCCTGGTGCTACTGCCTCTGCTCCTTGGCACCCCCAGGGAGCCCGCTCAGTGGTGTTTCAGTGGCTTTAAAATGCCCCTTCCAAGGTAATCAGTTAATTACTTAATTCCATGTTTACTGAATAATTTATTTGTACCAGGCACTAAGGATACACAAATACGACATTAAAAAATGATAAAAAAGGGAATTGGACATTGGGGTTTGAATGACACATCACACTCCTGCGACAAGCCTTTGAGCAGCTACTGGACTGTGTGGGAAGACCCGGAAGAGCAGGCTGCCCTTTGCTAGGACAGAAC
>PVIY010057368.1:0-12934 GCA_004026745.1 Myrmecophaga tridactyla
TTGCTAGTTTACAGTTCTAAGGCCGAGAAAACGTCCCGATTACAAGTCTATAGAAATGTCCAGTCACAGGCATCCAGGGACAGATACCTTGGTTCAAGAAGGCCAATGAAGTTCAGGGTTTCTCTCTCAAGTGAGAAGGCACATGGCGAACACAGTCAGGGCTTCTCTCTTGGCTGGAAGGACACATGGCGAATATGGCATCATCTGCTAGCTTTCTCTCCTGGCTTCCAGTTTCATGAAACTCCCTGGGAGGCATTTTCTTTCTTCATCTCCAAAGGTCACTGCTGGTGGACTCTCTGCTTCGTGGTGCTGCAGCATCCTCTGCTCTCTCAGAATCTCTCTCTCCAAAATGTTTCCTCTTTTATAGGACTTCAGAAACTAATCAAAACCCACTCAAATGGGTGGAGACATGTCGTCACCTAAATCAGCTTAGCAACCACTCTTGACTAAATCACATCAACCAGGGAGATAATCTCATTACAGTTTCAAATATACAGTATTGAGTAGGGATTATTCTACCTTTATGAAATGGGATTTATATTAAAACATGGCTTTTCTTAGGGGACATGCTTCCTTTCGTAGCAGCACACAGCCCCTGGTGACTTGCTGCTGGACAGTGATGCAACCTTCCACAGCTTCACGCACAAGCTGGATGCTTAAGGCCAACCTACCATTGTCCCCTCTCACGACCAACTGCCTTTATCTTTCTCATCTCTAAGACATTGAACGTGACTTGCTGCTTCGCAAGAACTCCATAGTTTCCATGTTCAATGACTTTATATTTTCATTTCCCCCTTCCTAGAATCTTTCCAATAGTTGCCCTTGCAATTTATCTTTCCTGTCCTTATGGCATATCCTACACACATTCAGGGTGAGCTGAAGTCATCTCCTTTACAATCTAATACCTTACGTCTTCCACAGGAGACCGTGACTTCTTGTGTGCACTTAACTTGGATGGTAGGAATACGTGAGCTGTTTTTATCAAATGCCATGCATTTTCTCCCTTGAAGAGGTCAGTCCTTAGGGATGTTGCAATAGTCTACATACACTTCCACCCAGACCTGATGAGTTGGTGACTGGCTATAGAAAAAGCTGATGAAATATATATTGCAAGAATGATTAAAGTTTGTGATTTCTCAGAAATGCCAATGATGAGTGAAAGGGTAGAAGCAGATAATTGCTAAAATAAATGTGAAAGGCATACCTCTAGTTTATTCTGAGTTGAGTTCCCATAAATGGATCAATAGTATATGTTGTAATAGTTATAGCGTAGAGTAAGCAAACACCATAGGAAATGTCAGAGTGCCTCATGCACACTCAGGTGCATTCATAATAGCCTCATGATATCTTTGTTCACTTCGTTTGCATGTGTGAGCATGTGCGTCACAGATCACAAGGTTAGGTGAACTTCTGGCTCTGAGAAATGTTCAAATTCTCAGAAGCGACTGCATTAGCAACAAGAAAAGTTGGTATTTTGCTTGTTTGTTTTATAAAATGAATTAAAAGAAAGAAATCCTTGCCAACAGGCAAAAGATCCTTTGTGGGTAGAGCTTAGTGAAAGTGTGAGGATGGAGAGTGAAACCAAAGCCAGGCTGGGAGCCGAGGTTCCTACAGACAAAATTTGCTGCCCCAGCTTGTCATAGTCCCCACATATCAGCCTGGCCTTCCTGTTTTCCCTGTGTCTGTACCATGTTGATTGGACCACACTGTTTCATGAGGGCCCAAGTGGATGAGGCAGATTCCTGATTCACTTCCTTGTGCAATGATTCTTCATTATTTTAGGGCTTTGGGTTCTGTCCTATTTTTGACAGTTCCAAAGGGCACATTCAGTCTTTTTCTCTTCCTTGTCCAACATGCAAAGCTCTTTCCCAGATCACCCGTCTGTTATCCTGGGCAAAACACCACAATCTGTGCTTTTTTTTTTTGTCTCATGTAACATTTCTGGGAGAATTTTATGTGATATGTATAGTTGTAATTGTATTTTAAATTCTCCAGTAAACTGTATGATCCACATGATCAGGAATGATGCATCCTTTGTTGTCTTTTGAGTCTTAGGGAAGGCATGTGAAAAAAATATGCATTTTTTCAGACAAGAAATTTAAAGAAATTCTGAATTTATGAATTAAAAACCTGGCAGGGCAAATGAAACCAGGTTACATATAGTCGTGATCTTACTGGAAATCTCTATTAGGGAAAATTGAATGGAATCATTAAATCTACTTTCAGAAAGACAAGGTGTAAAAGGGGAATAACTTGATAATATTGTTATTGCATAACAATGAAATAGAAAAGGTCTTCGAAACAAAATAATATACAGTTTTTGATAATGCACGGAGAAAATTGGTTTTTAAAGTTTTTCCAAAACAATTAAAAACTTTTTCTATTAAAATGCATGGAGAAGCATCGGTAGGAATTCTGATTTCATCCCATGGAAAGATATGTGGATTCACACATATTTGTGAATAGGATGAATGTGAAAATTAGAACATTCTGAAGATGTGTTCTTCTAAATAGTGGCAGAGCACAATTCAAGTTTTAGAAAGAGATCTAAAGAAAAGAAGAAGAAATAGCACAAGGGAAATGGACATGTGAAAACAAGATGTAATGTGCATAAAAGTCATATATTAACTCAAATGAAATAGCTTCCTATTTAGTAAAGAAATGGGAGAAACACAGCATGTGACACTGATAGATTGAACCACATGAAGTTTATTATATTGAAACATTCCACCTCAGTTACAGGAAAACCTGTAGTTATGCTTTTTTTGAAAGATTAGAATTTTAAAATAGAATAAAACACTCAGAGCTAAGCATGTAGAAATAAATATCTGAACAATTTCCAAAGGAGAAATTGAATGGATAAGAAATGAACATATATTTAACCTCACTTACAAAAGACTGATTGTAAGGTAATGGTTTTAGTATACCTATTTCCAACAATTAAAATTTTTCATATTTTATACGAATGACCAATGTGATAAACTGTGTCACATGTACTGATGTTACAACATAATATACAGCTGTATTGAACAGGGACTCTCCCATTAACACACACATTTGTCAAATGGGTCTTCTTTTGAAATTAGAAATGAAATACCTTCCCTTCACAGCACATACCTCCACAGTCTGTCACCCAATTTCCTTGCTTGCCTTGAGTACAAGCTACTTGGACAGATCGTCTCCTTTTTCTAGATTCACTTTATCTGTCATATTTATTATTCTAGTTGGGCTTCCATTGCCATTACCTAATAGTTACCACTGACCCCATGCACTGCTGAATTCAACACAATCTTCATTTATAAAATGTAATGACTACTAAATATAATAATTAATTAGCCCATAGGAAAGCAAGCAAGGAGAATGTAGCTCTGGATAAGACTCAATTAACAATCAGAGGTCCTCAGATAAAAGCTCTCAGCCGCCATTCAGCACGGAAATTCTTTCAGCATCTACATGGCTCTCTGACTAACCTCGATGGTGTCTGTGAGAGGAAGGTCTGTAGGTGGAAGTTTCAATCTTTCATGGGTGCCTGGTGAAGGAGACCAAAGCTCTGTTCCAAGAAAAGGCATCAGGAAGGAGTCAGGCATTGGTCACCCCAAAGAAACAACCATGTCCCATTTAGCTTGGAGTTGCATAAGCTGAGGGACAGCCACCAAAGAGATATGTTCAGCTTCCTTATAGCTGTGTTTTAGGCATGGTTGCCTCTTGTTACTCCAACAGCCGATCCAAAATATACATGCCTTTGGGAAAGTAGTGTGAGTAGAACATTTTTTTTCTCCCGATTGTGTGTTTCCAAGAGATCAGGATTTGAGACGGATTAAATCAGTACGATATTTGCCCTCCATGAACTCATCTCCCTTCCATAGTTCTAACCATGTAAAAGACCATAACTCCTTGACATAAAGTTCCTCCATGTTGAGGACTGGGGGCTTCTCTAAACAAGGTCCATTCAGATGGCCAAAGCACTTTCTCTGGGTGAAGACACAGTCCTTGTAGCCTCCAGAAATTTCCCAAATCATCCTTTCCACATGAGGTATTTTGAACACTGAAGCTATAAAAGTTGGGTGAAAGTGTCAGAAAATAGATTGTGTACTAATGAAATCTTCAATATTAATGATAAAATTTAGAGAATGCGCAGATATTTTTGGTTACAGGAATGAAAAGACCTGTATTTGTCATTAATAATAGAGAACATGCAACCCAGGCCTGCATCCCACTTCTTACGTTGCACGTGGAAGTCAAGACTCATCATTTCTTGAGTTGATGAAAATCATCAAGAAACAATTCTCTCCTTTCATAATTGCATACATTAATTAAAGCTTTACTTCAACATATTAAATGACATACTTAACTTCAAATTTCAAGGAATCTTAATTACATGTCTGAGGCTTTGAGCCCTAAAATCACTGCACTTCTTCATCCCCAGCTGCAATGGACATTTTATAGTTTTTGACCAAGGAGTCTTTTCAGAGCCCCCTTTATTTCTTTGTTCCTCAAACTGTAGATGAAGGGGTTCAGCATGGGTGTGACCACCGTGTAAATCACTGAGGCTTGTGCACTTGCGTGTACACTATGCATGGAAAAAGAACTCATGTATGCACCAATACATGTACAATAAAATAAGAAGACAAACTTGAGGTGGGATGAAGAGGGGGAGAACGCTTTATATTTCCTGAGAGCTGATGAGAGTGCACGTATGGAGGAAACAATCTTAGAATAGGAGAAAACGATGCCAATGAATGGTCCTGCACCCAGCAACCCAGCTGCTAAATACACCAATATGTCATTGAAGAAGGTTTCGGAACAGGCGAGTTGGACCATCTGATTAAGTTCACAGAAAAAGTGCGGTATTTCCAAGTGTGTGCAGAAAGAGAGCCGCAGCACCCTGCAGCTTTGTAACAAGGAATGCAGGGCGCTAATGTCCCAGGAAACCACAACCAACAGAACACAGAGCCGAGGGTTCATGGTGACGGCGTAGTGCAGGGAGTGACAGATGGCCACAAAGCGGTCATAGGCCATCATGGTGAGGAGGAAGTCATCCAACCCTTCAAAGTGTAAGAAGAAGTACATCTGGGTGAGGCAGCCTGCATAGGTTATGTCTCTCCTCTGTGTCTGGACATTCACCAGCATCTTTGGGATGGTAGTGTAGGATAAACAGATGCGAATAAAGGACAGGTTGGAGAGGAAGAAGTACATGGGCATGTGGAGGTGGGAGTCAGTGATGGTGGCCAGGACGATGAGCAGATTCCCAAAGACGGTGACTGGATACATGGACAGGAAGAGACCAAAGAGGAAGGACTGTGATCCTGGTTCCTCTGAAAATCCCAGAAGATGAAATTCTAGAATTCGTGTTTCTTTACCTCCTTCCATTTGTGTAACTCTCTACATGCAGAGAAAGAACATGACTAATTTTCAAGCAATCAGTGATTTCTAGTTTATCCATAATTTACAACTTACACACAAGAAATTAATTCCTATGTTTTGTTTATGAATGTCATCCCTTTTAATGGTATCATCTGAGCAATTTCTGACTAGGAATTCCTGTCAGTTTCAGATAACTCCCCAAACCCTTATGAATTCTAAGGTGTTCAAGAGAAATCCTTTCTTTCTTTGTAGGAATGCATAGTGAGTTCTTACTCTACACAGACTCTGTCTAGCAAAGGGTATACAGTGTGAAAATAAAATTCCATACAATTTACTCATAGAGAAATAATATATGCTAATAAACACATAATCATAACATTCCATATTATTACAAGTGCTTCAAATAAAAGAGAGTAGTTATAAAAGGAGGGGCGGTGGAAGAGTGACCATGCCAGGCTGCTTCTCTTAATATGCTCAGGCAAAACCACAACATGAGTTGATGTCTGACAGAGACCACTTAGAAAAGAAGGCTTGACCCAGAAGAATATCTCAGGAAGTGTGTGCTCTTCACAGGACATGTCCAGAGCAAAAGACCTAAGGAAAGGCAGTGTTTAGGTGGTACAAGGTCAACAAGGCAGCCTGTTTGATAGGGAACTGATAAGAGGTAGAGTGATGAGAGATGGTGTCAGAGAACACTGAAAAACAAGGTAGCCTCGCTGCTGCATCTTCAAAACACAGAGACTTCCTTCTCTACATGTTGCAAGTTTTTTCTGTTTCTTTTTTTCATGGGCCAGCACCAGGAATCGAACCCAGGTCTCTGGCATGGCAAGCGAGAACTCAATCTGTTGAGCCACCATGGCCCGCCCTCAAGTCTTGCACTTTATAAATTTATTTGCAAGTGTATCCCTTGGAATTTAATGGCATCACTCTTATTTCCATATATAGGTTTGCCTTTGGACTCTGTATTATATGCTACAACTATTAGAATTAATGAACTTAGATATGCGTATGTTATGGACTCTCCCAACCAAAGTAATGGACACACACACACACACATACACATACACACACACAGAACCCCAGGTTCCTGGCCCGGCTAACACCATCCTCTTCTCACTGCCATGCACAGGGAGTAGGTCTGGAGTGAATACTATGAGGACACACAACATCAGATACGCATTCTGAAAATACTTAGAAATGGAAACCTGCAATTGAATCTGGCAAATTCTACAGGGACAAGTAAACAAGCAGTTTCATTTTGATCTGGTCATTTTCCCTCTGTGTTTAGAGAAAATAAGATCAGCTCTAAAAGCAGAGAAAGAGGAATATGAAGTGGAATCACGAATGAATATAAGCTCAGATCTTCCCTGAGAGACTGTTTTGAATGAAGCCTACCTGGGTTCTGGTGGCATTCTGACCAGGATATAACAAGGGGCACATAAATTCCAATAAAAGAGCAAAAACAATTTATCTAAAAAAGAGTAGTGATATTTTTTCACAAAGCCAAAACATCAAGCACGTTGAACACCCCAAATGTAAAATGATCACAAGGAATAAAAGCATATCTCACAAAAAGAAATAGAATAAATACAACACCTGTTTGCAATCTTTCTGTGATGCAGTAGAAGGTGATAAATGGAAGAGTGAGAAGGATGGAGAGTAAAAACGGAGCCAGCCTGGGAGCCGAAGTTCCTACAGACTCAGTTTGCTGCTCCTGCCTGTCGTGATCGCCACATTTCGCCCTGACCTTCCTGCTTTTCCTGTGTGTGTCCCCTGTTGTTTGGACCACACTGTTTTGTAAAGACTCAAATGGATGAGGCAGATTTCTCACTTCCTTGTGCAATGATCTTTCATTATTTAGGGCTCTGGGTTTTGGCCTCTATTTTTGACAGTTACAAAGGGCACATTCAGTCTTTTTCTGTTCTTTGTCCAACACACAACGCTCTTCCCAGATCACCCTTCTGTTATCCTTGGCAAACCATGACAATCTGTGATGTTACTCTGATTTGTCTTGTTTGATGTAACATTTCCTGGAGGATTTTATGTGGCATGCAGTTGTAATTGTACTTTAAATTCTTCAGTAAACTGTCTGATCTGAATGATCAGGAATGACGCATCCTTTGTTCTGTTTGGTGTTTTAGAGAAGGCATGTGAAAAATTATGCATTTCTGACCACAAACTTAAAGAAAATATGAATTTATGAAATAAAAAACTGGCAGGGTGAATGAAACCAGGTTATGTATAGTCATAACCTTTTTTGAAAAGTGTATTAGACAAAACTGAATGGAATAATTAACTCTACATTCAGAAAGACAAGGTGTAAAATAGCATGAATTTAATAATATTGCTATTGATTAATAGTGAAATGGAAAGGTCTTCAAAACAAAATAATGTACAAACATTTTTCTAAAATGTATGGAGAAAATTGCTTTTTAAATGTTTTCAAAAGCAATTAAAAAGATTTTATATTAAAATGTATGGAGATGCAGCAGTAGGAATTCTGATTTCATCACACAGAAAGTTATATGGATTCAAAAAAACAAATTTTGAAACCACACGAAATAGATTTTTAAGGTGAGATATAATAGACACTTACTATGGAAATCTGATAGGAACCATTCTTAATAAAGTCCCCCTTTAGGGGTGATTTGAGCAGCCATCCTCCTAAGATGGTTAAGATGTTAAATCAATATCTCTAAAAATGCATAGATGCTTCCTTCCTGTCAGTGAATGAATGGTTATTCAGGTGATGAGTTGAGGCTGATATTTCTTCTATCATGCAAAAGCCTTATTCTTCCTAAGGACCCAATTCTATCTCCTTAGGAAAACAATCCCAGATGTGCCTTCTAGATTATATAGGACAAAGTGTCCTGTGCTCAAATTATAAAAACACTTTCATGTAAAAGGGGATGGTGACCATATTTTATAAAAAAGAACCAGCTGCAAAAGACAGAAGGTGTAATAAGGAAAAGAGAAATGCAAAACCAATGGAAAATGCATATAAAATAGTAATTATTATTAATTCAATGGAAGAAAAATTTCTAAATTTAAAAGGCATCATGAGAAACATAATACATATCACTGATAGATGGGTTTAACGTCAAAAATGTACACATTTCACAAAAAAAATGATAACCTTTTATACCATTTCCCTAAATACATCTACACATTAAAAACAGAAATAAAAGGCAAACAGCTAAGGAGTTAAAAAAAAGATAAGAAAAGAGACCGACAGTTTTCTGCATTGGAAAGGTTTCAATCAAAGCACTCAGGTGCCAGTATAAAGAGTAAGACTAGAACAAACAATTGGCTGAAAAGGAAAAATTGAACGGCTCATAAAGTCACATTAATTTAATTTTCACAATAAATGAATAATTTCCAGGTAAAGCTTGTAATATACCAACTTAAAGCTATTGAATAAGAATTACCTTTCCTCATGTGATACACAATGTGGGAATGTTTGTCTCATGAAATGCTATTGCAGGGTAAAATTTACTTCCTTAAAATCTACAGGAGCTCTGCCTTCCATAGAGAAACATTCTCAAATATATCTCTCGGGAGGAAAAGCCCTCACTTTACCACCCATTATTTCATTGCTAATGCCACTTATTTCCCTGCTCCCATTTAGAACAAAGCCCCATGGACAGATATTCTGCTTTATCTACATCCACTTTCTTCCACTCTTTCCCTCTGCTAATTGTACTTCCATTTCTATCACTAACTGTCAACAGGATGAGAGACAGCAGCAGAGAAGATATTTACAACTCTCCCATAACCGCTCATTAGCCACATTTCCTCGTGACTTCTGCCCTGTGGTACACTGGGCTGGACAGAAAGGAATTTTTTCCTACTGATTCTCTGCACCCAAAAGCCCAGGTAGGAGTCAAGGGAATCCCATTTTTATTATTTCTCCTCCATGGACTCTCCTGCCTTCCATAGATCTCACCTTCAACAATTCACCCCATCCACTGACTCACAGTTTCTTCCAAAGTTACACCTGAGGGGCCCACCTGGACGAGGTCCTCAGATCTCCAAAGTGCTGCCATGGGGACAAGACACAGCCCTTGTGGTTGAAGTTGGCTTTCTCCTCTTCAATGAAGTGGAGTACCATATTCATTTGATGTAAAACCTTGAGTCCCACACTATTGGCTTGATGATGCTTTCACAAAACCATTATGAAGTCCATGCTTGTAACAAAAATTACCACCTGCCATTTTAGCTCAATTTATAAAGTACTCCCTGTTTTTAAGACATATTTAGACATTCTTACATGCCATTAGTTGAGCTTAACACCAAGTATGCATTGTCGCATTTTTTCCTCTGTATATCCTTGTGTGGTACTCAATTTATTATATTAATAGATCTATTAACATTTCTGTAAATTTAGTATGAAACAAGAAATTTTAAACTATCTGTATATTTTAAAGTTTTACAATTCAAAATATGCATTTTAACCATAACCATGAGTTCATTTCACTAGCGATATGTGCATTCACAACATGTTGTTACAAACAACATCATTTCCCGAACTGTTTCTTCATCTCAGACAGAAACTCTGCACAGGAAGAAATATAACCTCCTCAACTTGATCCCTAGTAATGTTCTCCACCACCCACCTCTCTGGATTTCATATAAGTGAGATCACAACATCTGTGTATTTTTGTGTCTGGCTTATTCCTTTCAACATGATGTATTCAATGTTCATCCATGTTGTAACAAATTTCAAGAGCTCTATTCTTTTTGCTGCTGAATAATATCCCATTTAGGGTTTAAATCACATTGGGCAATAGACATCCTTGGCGTCTGGCCACATTCTGCTTCTCAGTTTGGGTTCAGGCTCCATGGGCACTATCCAGTTTCTGAAATTCATTGAGCACGTGATATTGCATCTTTTCTTCTATATATTATGTAGAGAAAAAGGAATGATTAAAGTCTCACCATGCACATCCCTTTGTACAGCATCCTTGAATTCCATTCTTCCTGAATAGGATATGGCTTCTGTGTCCATAAGCACAGCAGCTATTCAGAAATAAAGGGAGATGTTAGGAGTCCCTAACAACTTTCCTGAGCTGCTGTACCATCCATGGACCTCCTAATCCTGGACCTGGAATGTGTGCATAAATAAGCCCAAATTTCTTTCTGCAACTATTTTTTGGGTGCCTGATACTGGAAGCTGAATACTATAAATAATTGGAGTCACTCTTCTTGTACATCTTAGAACTATTGTCACATTTCCCAATAAGAAATGAGCTGTAAAGGGGTGGAAAAATAGCTAGATGTCACGTGTATTCTGTAATAGTCACCCAATGTTATGGCACTTTATTCTTTGATGACTGCCACTCATAAAGAAATGCATTGATGTATTAGAAGACCACAAAACAGAACTACTAGCGTACAACAAAATCTTCAAAAACATGCCATAAGGGAATGAGAGAAAGAAAGTAATGCTATTATAATGGAATCCTCTTTAGAATTCCAATGATATTTTCCTTGCATGTGGCTAGATGATTCTGAATTCATCTAGAAGAATAAACTGGAACCAAGAATAAAATTAGGACAGGATAATAGGAGACTTTCTCTATTCAACATTAAATATATAATGTAGATAGATAATTAAAAATAAGGACCAATCCATGCACGACACTAACTTTCCAGAAACCTACAACCTTCAGATAGGTCCTTTGTTCAGATAAAGCCTGAAAGTTAGAGGCCCCAACCTCTCCAGAATATGTAATAGTTCATCTCCCTACAGTGTATTAGTGACGTACTCTTCCAATATCAAAAACTTAGAATCACCATAGCCCAAACAACCCTATAGAGGTATGAAAGATCAAAGATGATGGTGGAGTTATACAGAGAAGAAAATATTTAACAAATGAATATGAATGCTGCATCCATAAAGAGATATCTCTTTTAGTCTCCAGTATTTTAGAGTAACTAGAAGTAAAATCCTAAAATTGTGGACTTGTAACCCATGTCAATCTCTGAAATATGTTCTACAAGTAATTGTGGTGCTGTGGTTTGAAATACACAGTTTTTTGTATAAGTGTTATTTTTCACGAAAAAAAGGAAAAAAATTATTGTGATGATAAAAAAACATTTAAAAATATATAGGGGAGGCCACAGTGGCTCAGCAGGCAAGAATGCTTGCCTGCCATTACAGAGGACCCAGGTATGATTCCCGGTGCCTGCCCATGTAAAAAAAAAATATATATATATATATTTATATTTTATATAAAATATAAATATATATATATATTATATATATATTATGCCCTCCAGACTTCTATATTCTAGAGCACATAGAGAGGAAAAATCTGAGAGGATCATCTGGTAGCCCATGACAAATTCTGGGATCTGTCCTATAACTAATTGTTGAAGAGATCTTTGAAAACTATTGACTTTTTATTTCCTTGCTTTGTATATATATTATACAGTGCAATAAAAAAAAGTAATTTAAAAAACTTGGGACCAAATGATTCCAGAGATTGCTCACTGTGTAAGCTTAAAAATAATGAAACACTTTTTAATTCTGAAGAATGTGATCAAAGAAACACATTCTATTTACTGCATTTTTTTGGGTGAACATATTTCAGTCTACCTCATTCTTCTGTCTGGACCCTAGAAAAGACATGTTCTTCATTCCTTCCAAGTGAAGTCACCCCGGGGTAGGGACTGCTCCCTTCCTGGCCACCCCCCACCCCCCACCCCTCTCTCTTCACCTCTCCCCCTGAGGTTCCACCACCTCTACATGCCTTCCAGGGCCGTAAGCTGCCCAAGCCCCTCTGATTCCCAGTTGCACTGTGTCTTCACCTCCCGAAGGAAAGAGGGAGACTAAAAACACTAAAGCTGGACACACGCCAGCCAGAAAGGTGGTGGAAAGTAAAATGCACATCCACTACCAGATGGTGGAGAGGCCAAAGTAGAGAAAGGCCAGAATGACAAGAAAGGGAAAGCCCCAGGCCACGTAACCCACTGTGTTCTTCTCTGGTCTTGTTGCCTGGGAGTGACAGAGATTTCCCACTGGCCCTTTGCAGGGGGGGGGCACCAGGAGCCCCTCACCTCCATGCACAAGCATCTTTCCCTGAGGACCCAGCAAGGTCAGCATCCAGCGATGGACCAGCCCCTGGACCTCAGGTCCTCCCAGCAACAATCCAGGATGCTCCAACATTTGATATCCCCCCAAGAAAGGGACTAGCATCTTCTTCAAAATACTTCTCTGTTAGGAGATCTGAGGCAAAGCACTCCTTTGTTTGCCTTAAATCTCCATTTTTATAGGAAAGAATAAAACTCCAACGTTCTTCACATGAGAACTGGTTGGATGTTCTTAAAGACGATCACCGCCTGTATGTTCACACACAGTGTGACCAAGAAGTGCCATTTTCAAAATTTGCAAAAAACTTAGGAAAATGATGTTGTTAAACATTTTTAAATGCATTTACCCTTTGTATAAGTTTTCTAAAGCTGCCAGAATGCAATATACCAGAAATGAAATTGCTTTTATAAAGGGAATTTATTATGGTACAATTCTACAGTTCTAAGGCCAGAAAAATATTGCAACTAAGGCATC
>PVIY010057369.1:0-12911 GCA_004026745.1 Myrmecophaga tridactyla
AACTCAAAAATGGATCAAAGGCTGAAATATAAGAGCCCGAACCATAAAACTCCTAGAATTACATGTATGGAAGCATCTTTAAGATCTTGTAATAGGCAATGGTTTCTTAGACTGTATACCCAAGGCACAGGAAACAAAAGAAAAAAAAATACATAAATGGACCCTCCTCAAAATTAAATACTTTTGTGCTTCAAAGGACTTTGTCAGGAAAAGTAAAAAGGCAGCTGACTCAGTGGGAGAAAATATTTGGAAATCACATATCTGATGGGGTTTACTACCCAGAATATATAAAGAAATCCTACAACTCAACAATAAATATGGGCAAAAGACTTGAATAGACATT
The DNA here is from genome assembly GCA_004026745.1 of Myrmecophaga tridactyla. Taxonomy (NCBI): domain Eukaryota; kingdom Metazoa; phylum Chordata; class Mammalia; order Pilosa; family Myrmecophagidae; genus Myrmecophaga; species Myrmecophaga tridactyla. The sequence continues at coordinate 344 of PVIY010057369.1, forward strand.
TCTCCTTGAGGACATATAAATGGTTAAAAAGCACATGAAAAGATGCCCAACATTACTAGCTATTAAGTAAATGCAAATCAAAACCACAATGAGGTATCATTCCACACCCACTGGAATGGCTACTATTAAAACCAAAAACCAAAACCTACAAATGTTGGAGAGAATGTGGAGAAATGGGAACATTCATTCATTGCTGGTGGAAATGTAAAATGGTGCAGCTGCTGGGGAAGACAGTTTGACAATTCCTCAGGAAGCTATGGAATATGACGCGGCAATCCTGCCACTAGGTATATTCACAGAAGAAATGAAAGCGGGGGCTCTGATAAATATGCACACCAATGTTTATAGCACATTATTCACTATCGCCAAAAGATAGAAGCCACCCAAGTGTCCGCCAACCAAAGAATGGATAAACAAAGTATGATATGTATACATATGATGGAATATTATTCAGTTGTAAGGAGTGAAAAATTCGGATGCAAGAGACAACATGGAAAAATTCCGAGGACATTATGTTGCATGAAATAAGCCAGACATGAAAGGACTAATATCTTATGATCTCACTGGCGTGAGCTCATTACAATAAGCAAATTTAAAGAGTCAGAATATAGCATACAGGTTCCCGGGGGTAGACTGGGGTTGGAGAATAGGGAGCCTATGCTTAACATATACAGAATTTGTATTTAGATTGATTGTATAGTTTTGGAAATGGACAGTGATGCTGGTAACACATTATTGTGGGTTTAATTACGTATAGGTGAATGTGGTTCAAAGGGGAAACTTAAGGTCATATGCGTCACTAGATTAAAAACTAGAAGATAAACACAGGACTGTGTACCACAGGGAACCCCATTTTAGATGATGGGCTATAGTTAACAGTATAAGTATAAGAATGTTCTTTCTTGAATTAAAACAAATGCATGACACTAATGGAAGGTCTTAATCATAGGATGGTAAATGGGAAAAATATACCAAATATAAATTATGGGTGATAGTTAATAGTACTATTTTTAAAATCTTTTATCAAGTATAACAGAAGTAACTACAGTTCAAAAAAAGTTCAATTATTAAAAAAAACTGCTGATAGTGTGATAACTGTTCCACACTCATGCAAGTTATTGGTGGTGGGATAAGTGTTTGGGAATTGTGTAATTTATGCAAGATTGTTCTGTAAACCCACAACTTCTCTAACCAATAAAACAAAAACAAGAAACTATTAATGATAATAAAAATTATATGGCTTCCTGGGCTCTCATCTGGATCAATTAATTCACAACTTGGGTGGGGAGGGGTGGGGGTGAATGGAACCAGGCATTAATATTTAAAAATATAAACTTCCCCCAACTATTTTAATGTGTAGCTAAGATTGAGATCATGTGTTTAAGCCGTTGCTAGCTGGATCTTTTGTTACTGGCAGGCCAGAGCAACCTTACTGAGTATGATCAATCTACAAGTATCTATATGTGCACCTAGATTTTTGTCCGCCATCCTTCTTGCCCCTTGGGGCTAGTAAATTTGCCTCTCACCGCCCCCATCCCCCCAATTTATAACCAAGCGAGAGCTCAGCGAGTGTCTACCACAGAGGCTGAGTTATTGGAAAGCAATGAAATTTAAGGGCAATAGCCCTGCCTTGAGTGGATTCTCCTTGCAAGCCACATGCTCCTATGGACATATGTTTTTGTAAAATTTGCAAAGGTGTTTTAGCTGTAATCATTTAAAATGAGTTTGTTTCCACTCTGACTTTCCTTTCATCATAGACAACAGATGGTTTTTGAGTGGCTGTGGGTATTTTTTTTTTTTTTTTTTGTATTCAGCTAAGGGGCCCTGGGATTGAGATTGTATCAGTTTGGGTTTAACGGCATCTGTTTATGCGTTTACAGCTATGTCCATATACGGTTAAGGATTTGGTGGCCACGCTCGTATGGCTTCTGGAAATACTTATCGACGGCTCAGTGGGATAACTCAGCTGGCATCGACACAGCAGGTAGCACAGACTGGTCTTACAGCACCAGGTGACAGAAGATGTGAGTGGTAGAGGAGAAACAAGATTTGCAGGTAAGGAGTCAGAAGCCTGACTGTGGAAAATAGTTCCAATTACCTGACATGGGAAACACAAGCCTCATCCATGCTTCAAGAAATCTAAGTGCCTTCTTGTGAGGAATTTACTCAATAATGCAGCATATAAAATTAAAAAAAAAACAAAACACCACACTATGCATTTTACTTTTTAGTGAGAATGATGCAAAATAGATTAATCTGAACCTCTGTCTTTTAATGCCTTGCTATTTGACATAAAATACTGACAGTGACAACAAGGATAACAATGACAAACTGGTTACTGATTATCACGAATTCAAGGAGTAGTTAAGCTTAGTAACTTTATGAGAAAACCTGAAATGCCCTGAAATCTTATGTTCCTACCTATATGAAAGACACTTGGCAGGTTTTCCTCAAATTTGATAACACTGGTAAAATTTCCATGGTGCTAGCAATATAAAGGCATGGAGTTGAAATAAACTTTTCTAAACCATCAATAACAAAAAAGAAAATTTGATCTATTCTATTAAAAGAAAGACTGAATTATCTTTCGATTCTCTTGTTCAAAGATAACCTACAAAATCATTGTCATTATTATTCAAAGTAAACACAGCCAAAAAATGTACAAAAAAGATGTTACAGAAGTGGAACAGTTACTTAAGGCATTATGTTATTTTTATACAATTTGTGATGTTTATAGTAATTCTTGGCTTTGTAGAAAGTGCAATTTGTTGTTGATTTCTTTTCTCAGTCTAAATAGATATTCAATAATTCTGTGTCCATAATTCTGTATTTATTTTCTTTGACATGTATCTCCCTGTCCAATTGCAAAACCTTCAACCCCACAGAACCTGCCCCAGCCCATAATCTCTGGAATTCCTGTTCTCCTTTCTCTGTTCTGTCCACTGGGTTCTCCTTGGTCCAACCCAAGCGAATCTGGAAACTGATGGTTGGGGACTGAATTACCACCCCCCACCCCCACCAAAGCATGTTGAGTCTCAACCCCTGGCCCTGTGCATAAGCCATCTGCAGACAGGATTTTTGAAGACATTATCAGTTAAGGGCAACTCAAACTGAAGGAGGTGGGCCCTTATCTAATATGGCTGAAGTCCTTTTGTGCCTGGGAAATAGGACACAGAAGCAGCCACAGGAGAAGCACGAAGTTGGAGGACACAGACTGGAAGAGGAAGAGAAGTGTGCCACCATGTGCACTGCCTTGCGACAGAGAAGCCAAGGGCCAAGGCTCGCGGGTAGCCAGCCCCAGAATGCCACAGACTTCAGGAAAAGAGCAGCGTGTTGTTGGGACCTCATTTTAGACTTCTTCTGAACTCAAAACCGTGAACCATAAATTCCCGTTGGTTAAGCCAACCCACTGCATGGTATCTGTCTCAGTAGCCAGGAAATTAACACACTGACCCTTCACTGCTCTCCACCGACAAGGGCCTCACAACAATTTTTCCATGACTCGTCAAGTTTCCTGTAGCTATACGGGGGTAATGGGGGCTCGCATTACCCCTCAGGTGGCCTCTCACCATTTCCTTCTTTTTCCTTCCAAAAATCAAGTACAACAGCCTCCTTGCCTCATGAAGATCAATTCCACCCATTCCCCAAACCTCAACGCGCATCTGCAGCCACTTACACTTCTAATAAAAACCAAAACAGTTATAACTCCATACTGAAATGTGCACAATTCGAATTATGCAGCTCAGTGAACATTTACACATGCACACACTTGCATAACCTCCTAGGAGACCAAAACAAAGAACGTTTCCAGCCCTCCCAAAGCTTCCCTAGTGCCCTCTCCCAGTCCCCCCTTCCCAGATGACTGCTGCTCTGCCTTCTCTCACCACAGGGCAGTTATGGCCTTGTAGACATTGAAGCAGATGGAATCATGCAGTACCTTTTGTTTCTCGGCTTCACTGGCTCAATGTTATGGTCTGTGAGATCCATTCATGCTTTTGCACTCAGCAGTCGTGCATTCTTTCTTGTTGCATTATTCCATGGGATACACACATGACAGTGTGTTTATCATTCTCTCCATGGACGCACAGCTGGGTTGTTTCCAGTTTGGGGCGATTATGAATGAAGCTGCCGTACCCCACTTTTGATGAGCATATGGCTGCATTTCTCTAGGAGTGGAACTGCTTCATCTCTGGATAGACACAACATTTCATCCCCAGAACTTTGGAAGGCTCCCCCTCCTCTCTGCCAATAAACACAGTTCCTTTCTGACAGCAACTGTCATGCCAGCTATTAATGTAATTACATTTCCCCAGTTACTACAATCAAGTGACTGTGTCTCTAACTAATCCTACGAGGAAGACATGAAGAAAATGGAGTGTTTGCCTTGGGGATACAGCACATGCTGACAAGGCTCAAAGGGGGTGGGGGAGTGTTTGACTTTTATTGATGACGTTTTCAGCTTTTCTGGAGATCCACAGAGGAAATAAAGCAAATCCACTCAGAAATAATATGATATGCTCCTGGAAGTACACTTATTTCTAGAGGGATTATGTACTTTGATATTTGAAAAATCTAGATCAGCCATTAAACATGCTTTTGAGACACAATGTCCTAGCAGGAACTGTATATGATAAGAGAAGAGAAATTGAGAAGGGAGACGAGTCTGGCTGGTTCTGGAGACACATTCCTCCTGTCTTCCCCAGCTCAAGCTCTCAGCGGACCCTGGTTCTCTCAATATAAGAACACAGTTTCTCTAGTTCAGTGTTTCTAAATCTTTTCATGATGATGAAGCAATTTTTCTTTTCTAATTTCCAATCCAGGAGAGACTAACATCCTTTGAAAACACAATGAAAATGTGTTTGTAGGATGTGATGATGTTGAATTGCTATAACCATTCTAAATGCTTACTCTCAACTTCTGTACTTATCTAGTTGCTGATCGGTAATGAATGGCTCCCAGGCCAGTGCTAGCCTGCAGATCACATTTTGTGGGGCAATTTGACACACGTATTTCCTTGGCCAGAAAGTTCCTCCTGAAATATAAGCAACAGGGTGTGTATTGCTGCTCCCAATTTCCTTAAAAATGTGTGTAAGGTACAGGGGCAGCCTCTTCTGGGGGAGTTTGCCTGGTGTGCCCAGCTGTGCCCAACCCATGCCCGCCTTGCTGAGATAATGGGATAATAATCCCGCATCTCGGGGTTGTGTGTGCTTTGCTGCTCTTGTGCCCGGAAGCTTTCCCAGTAAACTTTCCTTCTGCTCAATGTGTGCTGGAGATACGTATGCTTTAAAATTAGCCCAGGCAAGACATGCTGGGACATTCCACCACTGATATCAGTATCTGCAGAGCTCTATATTTATATCTCCATCTCCATGTTCGCATCCATAATCTAAGGCATCTGTTTCCATGGTATTCCGGGGCCAACTAGAAACCTTCGGGTGGCTCTGTGAGCTTGGAGGCATCACTTCTCCCTCTGGCCTCAGGCTTTCCTTTGGCAGCAATAATCTTGGGCATTTTCCAGTTCCTGGAGCTCTCCAGGGGCAGAGGTCTCGGGCACTGAGAGTATATAAGGAAGGAGTGAGCACTGCAGGCAGCCGAGGTAAATGCCACAGTGGGTTCTCCTTATCTTAGTTCAATTAGTGCAAATAACATCTCCTGTTCACTCAAGGCTGCTTGGATCTAAGGGATTTGACTAACTGAAGAACAAAAATGTGCTAGCACCCTTGGGGCAGTGGGCGAACGGTATGGGAATAATTACATTATGATATGTATGCATTTGGCAGGGATAAACTCTTATTAGGCATTGGATTAGCATTCCTTAAATTAGCAGGATTCTATTTTAATACATTTTCAAGAGTCAGATAAAATGAGCTATAGCAGATGGTTTTTATCTCCCTCATAGCACAGACATTTTATTAACAGAGAGCTTCTCTCCTTATTATTAGCATCGGGCAATTATCAACAGGGCCAAGGGCTGCAAGGAAGGACACATCATTAGTGCCAACAGATCTGAGGCTGGAAGGCCGAGACGGCGAGTCGTAGAAGGACGCCGCGTCTCCAGGGACAGCGGATGTGTGATGCTCTGCTGTCCAATACCACTCGAAGGAAAAGGCCAGCACTCCAACTAACTTGTTTGTTCAGAGAGACCTTTACGTGGAAAACACTTGGGGGCAAGGGCCCAGGGACCACCTGTCGCCAGGGCTGAGAGAGAGGGAGTCACAGAATGAATGAACACAGTTAGTGTCAAGGGTTTCCTATGGTATTCACACGAAGTATACCAGGGCACACATTTCCTTGATTCGGTTTTTGGTATTTCCCCAACCACTCACATCCAAAGAGCAATTTTCTCCCCACCTTATGGTCCGTTAGAGAAACACTACCGCACATCATGGAACACTGCACAAACACGCACTGCACACCTCCTTGTGCCAATTGCTTCATGGGTCCCAAAGCTGAACACCACAAGAGCAGCTGCAGCCAACTTCATTTCAGCGACTGAAACTCAGCGATGGTCAGATAGATGCAGGCAGACTTGGCCCTGGCATATAGCTGCAGGCATTGAAAGGTTTCCCAAGAGCCAAATTTCCATCCTTGCACATAAAAAAAAAAATGGAAGCCAACAAGCCGAATGTACAAGAAAATTGGCCGTTTAAGGGTAATGCAAGCAATCCGCTCCCCAGGAACTTGCTGCATATTAGGGCTTTAAAAAACACTGCTCTGTTTTTTGCTGCAGGGTGTTTGGACTGGCTACAAAGCAGAAGGCCATGTGAACAACCTCGCAACCAGAAATCGGGAAACCAATGTGACCAAGCCACAGCTGGCTCGTGCTTAGCCAGGATGACCTGGGGCCTGAGTGTGGGAGGACTGGGTGACTGGGGCAGAAGAGGGAGCCTGCTCTTTGTTCTGGACGCTTCTTGAGCCTGCCCCTCCTTCTCGCAGCCCACTTTCATAGCAGGTAGAGGTTGTGTAGGGACACCTGTGCAGGTGGAGCTCTTTCAACTGCCACTGGGCACCTGAGGGAACCTGCAAGGAGGGTGACCAGCTGTCCTGGAACCCGGGACTTTCAGAACTAAAACCAGGATGGTCCTGAGAAACTGGGACAGCTGGTCACCCTGCCGCTCATTTGGATAACACGTGCAGACTCGGAGTGTGAGGCAATTCACAGCCCAGGGCAGCCCTTGACCAGTGGGAGACGGGAGCTGGTGGGTGAATCCCCCTCTCTGTCGTCTCGGGTGACAGTTCTAAGCATGTCCTAAGTGCTTTCTGAGAAGGCCCTTGGCAGGACAGAGCCCCTGGGGGCCACAGCGCTTGCTTCCCTCCTTCAGCTTGGTGCCCCAAGCCTGCTGTCCGTGGTCACTTTCTCAAAGTTTAGTTCCTGCATGCAAACTCAAAGAGCTGCCTGCTGGGGAAACCCTGGAGGACGCACTCCCTGATACTTTTATTGAGCCTTGTGGTCACTCTGTTGTGCCATCTACATGCCACTGCAGGGGGGAAGGACTTAATGTCCTCAGCTGCCAGCCCTCTGGGGGACATGCTTCCCCCAGCCCATGCCCCCTTCCAGGGACAGCCTGCACCCCGTGATGCCCAGCACGTAGGCATGGAGTCCCAGCCTCCTTGCCCAGCTCAGGACAACTCCGAGGGGCCATTGAGCTCGAAAAATGTCAGGGGCTCTGTGAGGCTCTCCTGGCGGCTCTCTGCACCATCCCCTTTGCATCCCCTTCCTCCCACAGCGGGTGACGGCTTGGACGCTCCCTAATAGTATTTGACTCTCAGGTACCACTTCCCAGGAGCCCAGGATCTGCACACACTCGGGTACTAAAACAACAGCCATGTCCTCGGGATCTAATGTCCCAGGAAGGGAGAGAGACAATAACCAGACAAACAGTGACAGGGTATAACGTTGGAGGGAGACACACTGCAAAGGGAAATAGAGCCTGTGAGGGCTGGAGAGTGAGGGTGCCATCTTAGGGTGGTCGGGGAAGACCTTCTGGAGTGGCCCCAAGTTCTAAAGCAGAATTGGCAGTCCCTACCTTTCCAAAAACTACTGCGCGCTGTAGTAATTAGCAAGAACAACCCACCTGGGGTTATACCAGAGGCAGCATTAGCTGCTGCCTAAAAATAAGATTGTGTAGCTGATCCAGTGGTTTTCCACCCATTGCAATCATGTGGGAAGCTCTGAAAATGGCAATGCCCAGGAACCACCCCTGAGGTCGTGATTCAATTGGACACGGCGGGGTCCTGACATCAATTTTTAACAGCTGTAGAGGTGTATCTGGGTGCAGCCAGGGTCATGCCAGCACCCTAAGCCCTTATTCTCTGGATCTCTGATATGCAGATAACAAAAACACTAATGAAAAACACTAAAACAAAAAAAAGTATTTCTTCTATATGTGATTATTTATGTGCACAGCCATATGTTTCATGCGTGTGCATGCGTGAGCAGGTGTGCAGACACACACGCAGAGCAAATGGGAGAGGCGTTCTAGATTCCAGTGCACTTTCCCATTGTAGGAGAAAACAAACACTCACATGCATAGACAAGAAATTCTCTTAAACCTTGGCATAATATTACCAGGTATGAGAATCCAGCATACTCATATGCCTGGGAAAATATGAAACAGTATGACAAGCAATACCAATGAGCTCAGGCTTAAATAACACCAGGCTCTAATTTCCTGAATTGGAGTGAGCCCATCACTGGCACCAAAACTTCATTCTAAGAATTAAATTTCTACTTCCAGCACACAGTCTTTGCTCTTAGAAATTTTAAATGAAATAACTAAAATTAAAAGCAAATATTTTCCTAGTGCTTCCAAGTTTCTACAGGAGGACAAATGCTGAACTTTTAGCCAGAATCCATTTGAATGATTTCAAGTTTAAATATCTCAAATTGTTGAAACCAAGACTGTGAAGAATTACTGGGATAAAGCAATTTTCTTCTATTTACAAAAGAGTTGAATTCTAAATTTTATTCTACACTTCCCTGTCATTTATGCTTGCAATAAGTGATTTAACAAAGTATTTTTAAGGAAATGAAAGCTGGTGCAATCAACTGCTCTAGAGAGAAAGTATTTTCTTCTTTAAGTTCGTCTACCAGGAATTCATCGGTACAGTAGGAGAGATTTATAGATCTTAAATCCCCAAGTTTATAAGAAAGATCCCACCAGGAAGAAATAGAAATGTGGTACCCATACGTTGTAGAATTGCTTTTGCATGGGCAGGCACTGGGAATTGAACCCGGGTCTCTGGCGTGGCAGGTGGGAACTCTGCCACTGAGCCACGGTCACACTGCCCCCTGGTCGAATTTTTAAATAGTCAATTTATGAGTGATTGTTTTTCAAGTAGGTTACAAGCAATGACCTTCGTTTCCAGAGGGTCTTGACAAAGAGACGAGGGACTGGTCCCCACCGGCTCAGGACGGTGCGTGAAAGTCGCTGCCCCCTTGGGCCCTTCCTAGGGTTGAATGGACCCGGGCGGCAGTGCTCGGCCCCCGCGCCAGGGGGTGTGCTGGGCTCCTGGTGGCAGGCCTGCGGTTCGGCTGGGACTTGGCAGGAGTCACAGCCCCTGCCTCTGTCCTTTGCGGCTCACCTACTGAGCAGGCTCGAAGCATCGGCGTCGTGGAGACTGAGATGATCACAGCGCGCGTGGCCGACATGGGTGGCCATGGTCTCCTGGCATGGACAACCCCCCTCTTTCAGACACTGCCCCTTGGCCAGTTGTGTCTGTGAAGCTGGCACGAGATGGTCCCCCGGGCTCTGCAGGAGAACAGGACCCGCTCCTTTGCACTCTACAGTCAGCGCAGAGGCAGGCTCGGGGCACGTCCTGGCCAAGACATTTATAGCTGGTGCTTTAAAAAAATGATGCAATGAGTACAGAGCACGCTTGCGACTTCACCCACTTTAAGTGCACAATTCGGTGTCATTAAATCCTTTTACAATGTTGTGCTGGCACCACCACTCTACAGTACTAACACTTGCTCATCATCCAAAACAGAAACACTTTTCTCTCATTTTCCCTCCCCACTCCTGGTAAACACTGATCGGCTGTCTCTGTGAATTTGCTCTTCTAAATGTTTCATCTAAGTGGAACTATGCAATATTTGTGTTTTTGTGTCTGGCTCATTCTACTGAACACAGTGCTTTCCGCGTTCATCCATCTTGTGGCATGTTTCAGAACTTCACTCCTTTTTATGGGGATGAAAGAGACTCCGCTGTATGAACATACCACATTTTGCTTACCTGTCCATCCGTCAATGGGCGCCTGGGTGGCTTCCACCCTTCAGCCCTTGTGGATAATACTGCTGTGAACACTGGCGGACAAGCAGTGGTTTGAGTTGGAGGGGTATTTTGGGGTGCTGTGGGAATACAGGCACTCCCCTTCCTCTGGGGCTGGGGCTGGTGGAATGCAAGTTTGTTGCTGCTGGAGGCCACCTTGGCCGCCATCTGGGGACAGCGTGCCCAAGAAAGCAGAGGCCAGAGATGGAGCAGCCAGCTCTCTGAGGGTCTGTCTTGAGCTCATCGATTCAGCAAGAATGGAAACTCACAGGCTTAAGGAGTATATAGAAACTGATACAGCAGTTTTTTGGCACAGGCTAGTTTGAGTTATGCTTTTGTCACTTGCAAACAAAAGAATTCTGATAAATCCCAATTACTGGCAACACAAGTACATCTGACAATGGGCTTTCTTCACCGTGTTTTGGAAAGGTTTGTCTCCCTGGAGGACAACTGCATGGAACTGAGGTCAGGCATGACATGTGGCTCTCTCTCTCTGTGGCTTAGCATTGGCTCCTCTTGTTCTTGATGTCACTATCCTTGGTCAGACAGGGTGCGGAAAGGACTTAGGGTCCCTATTCTTTGTTAGGCAATGTTCCAGGACCCTCGTAGCTATGATCTCATAGAAGCTGCTGACCCATGTATATTATTCTTTCCACTTCATAGCTAGGAAACAGAAATGTCAATAAGTAATCAATGGAGTTCCATTTCAAACATAGACAGTTCACCTCCAGAGGCTGTGTTCTGCTGTGCAATTGTACGCTGTGCCATACCGAGGCCTCCAGCCTTTACATCATAGGTGCCCGGGAGCTGGGAGAGACCAAGGGGTCAGCAGGTGAAGGTAGGAGTTGTGCACAGAGAGAGCTGACAGCCTGGTCTTTGGAGGAAGACTCACCCAGGTTTGATCCCAGCTTTATCACTTGTTAAAGGAGTGACCTTTGGCACTTAAGCAGACACCTAAATTGTTCTTCCAAAGGCCAAATCTTTGACTGTTTTGTTCCTTCCAGAAAGATCTCACCCAAGGTCCACAAGCCTGGCACATCTCAGGCCGGAGCAATTGCAGAGGCTGGCCACACAGAATGGCCCGAACCCAAGCAGCACCCATCACACTTCTTCCCAGGCATTTTGTTTCAAAATAAAGTCTGTGATGAGAAATTCTTTTGTATCTCCGGGCATGGGGATAAGAGGACGAAATAATGGAGCTGGCTGTGGCCGTGCTCCCTATCGCATGGGGAAGCTCTGCTGGAGGTGGGAGGAAATCGCTTGAACAGAGGAAAGAAGAGCAGCCAAGATGGAAGGGCTAGGAAGACAAGTTGAGGCCTCTTCAACTGAGAGCTTCACACCTCCCCTGCCTGCAGCTTCTGCACATGTGAACCCATAAAGCTCTTCTTTTACACCATGTGCAACCATGAGCCCCAAATGACATGGGAATGGTGACCAAGTTTTCCAAGTAGTCATGAGAACACCTAAAGGTTGCCCCTCCTCGGCTCTAGTTGTGCCTTACTCAGGAAGCAGGACGAGCTCTCAGGAATGACTCTGGAGGTGGCATTTCAGGGGCAACAGAGCAAGGCAGCCTTGCACAGCCCTCTCAATCCCCTGACCTCAAGCTGCACTGACAGCTAGCACAACCGGACTGTACATAAGGTGTCCTCTGAGCAAGCCAGCCACTTAAAGGTCAATAAAGGGTGGCACTTTAAAAAAACTCCCTGGGAGTGACTGAGATCCAGGAAATGTCAGGAGTAATTCTTATTGACATTTTACTTGATACTGTTATTTTAGTTTTTGAACGTCTCATTTCTTTTTTTACTTATAGTTTTGAAATGATTTTAGACTTACAGAAGAGTCTCAAAGATAGTAGATGGTTCCCACATACCCTTTACCCAGCTCCCCTAAATGGTCAAGTCTTATGTAATCAGAGCCTAATGCCCAAACCAGGAAATTAGGATTGATATGAAATTAGTGTTAACATTAATCTATTGGCTAATTCACAGACAAACTTCAAATGTGTCTGTTTCCCCCACTGGCGATGTTTTTCTGTTCCAAGATTTGTCCAGGGTCACCCACTGCCTTTAGTTGTCACGTCTCCTTAGTCCCCTCTAATACACATGCTTCTTCAGCCTCTCCTTGCCTTTTGTGGCCTTGCCAATTTGGGAGAATTGGTGAGTTCTGTAGACAAATGCCCCTCAATTTGGATTTGACTGATAATTCTCATGATTAGATTGATGGTGTGCATTTTTGTGACAACTACCACAGAGGTGCTGTGCTTTTTCAGTGCATCTTAAAGGGGGTGCATTGGTAAT
>PVIY010057370.1:0-12913 GCA_004026745.1 Myrmecophaga tridactyla
CCACCTCGGCAGCCACGCCTGGTCTGCGTCCTCTGCCTCCTCTGCCAGGTCCTCTTCACTCCACCCTCTGCAAGCGCAGTTCTCCAAATCTGGGTCCCAGGCCTTTCTCCCCCACTTCCCGTCCCGGCGCTCTTCCTCAACCCCACGACCTTAAGCACCACCTCCGGGAGACGGATCTCTACCCGCAGCGGACACACGCTCTTCGACTTACCCCACGACCCTGCGGGGTGGGCCCACTTTGGACGGCACCGTTTGAAGATGCTGTAGTTAAGGTGCGCGGCCGACTGAAGCAGGGGGTCTTCGGCCATAATCCCGAAGGCCTCATAAAGAGGCGGCCCCGGAAGCCAGGTGAGGCCACAGGAAGAAGCCGGAAGTCAGTGGGCCCTGGGAGTGCAGACTCGGGAGGAGACGCAGAGATCCCAGCTACGGAACCCCAAGGAGGGCAGCTAGCCGGCGCCACGATGCTATGGACTCTGGAGAAAACAGGCTTTTCCGGTATCTTCATGTGGAACTCCTGGCCTCAAACCGTGAGCCACAAATGCTTGCTATTTAAGCCCCCCCCCATATGGTATTTGTCACTGTAGCCCTGGGAATCTAAGACCCCACTATACACCGAGGACTGCCAGGTTAGCTCCTTACCAGGGGCCTCTCCTCCGAGCAGTGGATCTAAATATTAAATTACCTGCTTGATAACAATTATTAATGACAATAAAAATGCCTCGAACTAGGTTAAAGGGAAAAAGGATGGTTGAAAGAGTGAACAGAACGTGCAAAAGCCCAGAGTGCAGGGAGCCAGGTGGAGTGGGGGTGCATTTGAGAGGACAGAGGCCACCGTGTATAGGAAAGCCTCAAGGACAGGCTCTGAGAGTCAAGGTCATATACCTTCATTAAAACAAGAACAGGGTGCTATGAAAAGGAATAAAAATGACAGTGTGAGAAAAAAGCTCTCAAAAACTTACTTTACTTCTTTAAACTTGTTTTTCAAGAATTTCAAATATGGTTGGCAAAAGATTCCATAGCAGGGATGAAATACAAAGTCAAGGGAGTCGCTCAATATGTAGAACAAAACAAAAAAGACATGGAAAATATAAAAGAAAAAATAAGAAACACAAAAGGTCAATTCAGGAGATGGAACATCTAATTAAGAGAAGTTCCAGAAGTGTAGACCAGTGGGAACAGAGCAGAAGAAATTATTAAATAACTGATACAAGGGAATTGTCCAAAGTTGAAGCTGTTACTATCAGTCTCCAGAATTCATGTCACACAAAATGAATAAAAAAGAGACCTGCATGGATTTACATCTTTTACAGAGTTTCAGAACACCAGGAAGAATGCCTAAATGTTGGGGTGAGAGGTGTGGACTGCCAACGAGACTGGCTATCATCATTAGCAGTACGGCATTTTAGGAAGCAAAGTAATGCCTTCAGAGTGTGTGAGAAAATTATTCTCACCTAGAATTCTGTATCAAGCCTAACTAGAAATCAATTATTGATATAGAAAATGAATTTTCAGATTTGTGAAGACTTAAATAATTAAACTGTCAGCACCCTTTCTAACGACGTTATTTGAGTATGTACTCCAGCAAAACAAGGGAGTAAACCAAGGAAGAAGAGGGCAAGTGACCCAGGAAGCAGCGGCTCTATTATACGATGCCAGTCAAGAAGTCTCAAGATGATAACTATACACATCTAGAAAACAATTTCACACTGTGTCATGAAGACAGAACATCTGCTTGGATGAACAATATTTCAAAAAATGAGAATATAATAAAAGTAAATGGTGAAAAAAACAGAAACCTTATAAAAACAAGAAGCTGCCTAAGAAAGATAAAATCCCAACACATGACTTTGCAGGAAAGAAGATATATATACAGTCACAGTAACATCAACATCATTTAAATAACCTGTGCATAGAGCACCCAAGACCATTTGGAGAGCATTTGACTACTGTCATCCTGGTCAGTAAAGAAGTTAAAGTACATAATGGAGAAACTGGAAGGTGGAAAATAAGGCAGAAGGAGCTGGTAGAAAGGGTGAAAGCAGTAATATCCCTCCTTATAAATGGAGAATCAAAACACTACATATGGTTGATAAAATATGGAAAATAACCATGAGAGGAACTAAAAACAGAGACATCATGACAGTGGGAGGGGGTGAAAAGTTCCAAGTTAAATCCTCATCAATCATAGCAGGAGTCAACAAAATGTCTAAATTTGATAAATGAAAAAATAACAGAGGGGTGCAAGGGTAGTTCAGTGGTAGAATTCTTGCCTGCCATGCGGGAGGCCCGGGTTCGATGCCTGGTCCATGCACTTCCCAAAAAACAAATAAGCAAAAAACAAACAAAAATTCAACAAGTGGTGCTGCAATCATGGGATACTCACACGGAAAGTTAATGAAATGTGACCCTGCCATACAGCATATAAAAAAAAGAATAAATAAAATAACAGTGTAAGAATATTATTTAATAGGGTGGCTACCTCTAAGAAGTGGGACAAGAAACGGGAAGGGGTAGTATGGCAGTGGTCTCATTTTTTTTATAAGCCCCGTGCCCTATTTCATTTTTTAAAACCTGTGCATATACTCTTTGATAATAAAAATTATAAAGAAAAAGCAATGTGAATGTTTGCAAATGAGGTGCCGTTGGTTTTACAGGCAGCACTGGTCAAAAGTCTGAAGCAATTCAGCCAGCAGAAGCAAGTAAGCACTGCCATAAGGAACTGAAAGCCTGTTATCAAATCCTGGTGCCCCACCTCAATTAACTAATTTTTTCCATAGCTGGACTGCCCTTTGGGGAGTTCTCAAGGGAATGTTTTCTAGAGATTCACACACATATTAAAGTTAGTGCAAACTCTCTTTGTAAACCAAACCAAGGAAGGAATGCAACAAATTCCTCCACTCATACAAAGGGGCCCAATGATTTGTTCATTTTGCTTCCTCCATTAAAAGCAGACAGTAGAGCCAACTTTCAGGGCTGATTTCTACCAAGGGTTAAAGGTTTTCTGTCCCCTTTCCATCTTAACTTTTTTTGACAACTGTACCGTTAATTTTGCTATGCCCCATTTGCTTGGCAATCTGGGTCAGGATTTAAGGTGACTGTAAATCTAGACAAAAAGACCCCCGCCACTCAGAGGGGGCTCAAGCCCAGGGAGGGGGGCACAGTGATCCCTCTGTGTGGGGCTAAGGGGAGATAAGCTAGAGACCAGGAGACAAAGCACAGTGTTCATGAGAGAACATCGTGGTGGGGTCTGAGCAGCTTCTTGCAGCGCCCTGAGAAGCTGAAACGCAAAACACCTCTGCAGGGGCAGTTCCCAATTGTGCCATCCAAAAGGGCCACGCAGCCAGGAGCGAAGACTTTCCACTGCACCTGTCACACCTGGCGTGGAGGGAGCGGCGCCCAGTCCCAGAGGCGGTCTCACCCACCACACCTGTCACACCTGGCAGGGCAGGAGGGGTACTCTTGCACACTGCACTGCACCTCGCCCGCTGCGGGCTGGGGGTCCAGAGCACCTGACTCAAGGGTTGAGCACCTCTGCAGGGAACCCACCCAGCAGGGTGGGCTCTGGGCTGTGCACACGGAGCAGAAATAGGGGCAGCGGGGCTGGGCGTAAGTAAGTTACATGACTACCTCACCATGCTCACGTTCAGCCTTGCTCTCAGCAAAGACCGGCAAGAGAGCAGCTTCAACTCCAGACGACCTATTCTAGATCACAATTTAGCTCTGACTCCCTAAAACTATATATTCGTCTTGGTCACTCAAAGAGATAGCGAGAAACTTCCAAGTTCACCATTAAAAGATATTAAATTCATCTGCAATTGGAGAAATTAGAGAATTAGGTAGACTGGGCATGCTGAATTCTATTCATTTGGGTTAATATCACTTTTTCTGTGTGTGCGTGTGTATGTGTGTGTTTTAAATCACCCAGAGGTCAAAATGTACAAAACTTTAAGGAATCGTCCACTTTCTTTAAATTGGAATTTCTTGAGTAGGAAATACGTACACTTTACATTTGATTAGTGCTTTGGTTTTCAAAGCGTCTTCACATACATTAATTTGAGGCTTACAAAAACCAGTTGGCAAAGGCATTATCTTCATTTCACAGATAAAGAGACTGAGGGTCTGAGAGGTTCAGCAACTTGTGAAAGGGTTGCATAATGAGTCAGTCTTCTGATACCATATCCAGTCCGCGTAAGGAATTACAAAATCATGTAATTTCAGAATAGGAACAAATAGAGAAATTATTTAGCCTAATTTTTCACGCACAGAAGTATCAACAGCATGCATGTTCTGTTCAAATATTTTCAGTGAAAGAGAGCCCAGTATTAGACAACCCCTCCCACTGTTGGGCAGCTCAAACCGCTGGACAATCCCTCCTTATCTTCGGCTGAATTCTGTCTTCATTTCACATGGCACACACTGGCTCCACTGCTGAAACAGTGGGGAACCACAAAGAGCGATTTTCTCTTCCACAGGACTGTCCTCTGAATATTTGAAGGGGCTTTGTTCCTCCTTGGTCTTCTTTAAGCAAAACATTCCTACCTCGTTCCACCTGGGGCTACATGACCCTGTCCATCCATCGGATGAGCTGCCCCAGGAGGCCCCTCTGAAATGTCACCCAGGACCTCAGCACTGCTGCACACAGGATCCCTATCCCTGTCTGTTAGGAATCTCTTGGTTCCAACAGAAAACCCCATTCAAGCTTAATCCAACGGAAACTTTGGGGCATCTTAGGAATAGGTCCGACTTCAGATCCAGTCTAGTTGAGTGATGTTTGCAGGGCGAGTCTACCCCCATCTCTTGCTCCACATCTTTCCCCTGCGCTGTGGGTCACTGTCGACATCCTCACTGTTGGCCGGCTCCCCTGGGGAGGGGCTGGGCGGTTCTGGCAGCTCGAGCCCCCCATCACACACTCCCCCATCCAATGGAGAGAGGCTGCTTCTCCAAGAAGCTCCGCCTGGCGCCACCCTGCGTCTCCTCCTGATTCAGTCTGTGCCATCCTCTGGTCGATGGGGTCCAGGTGACACATGCTGATCCACTGAAACTAGGAAAACGGTGCATTACCCAAGGAGAATCCTTTTTTTTCTTTTTAATTTACAAGCCCAAAGGGAACTGTTGGAAGTGGAGACAGATGCTGGTAAGTCAAACAAAAAGCGTTCATAATGTGGCCTGACCAGTGTTGGGTCAGTTCTTGACACATTGAGAATATACCAGTTACAAAAAAAATCTTCAAACCTGAAACGGAATATTAGACAAGAGGAAAAATGAAAACTATGTATGCTGTGTAGCATGTATTTAATGTAAATAATACTAGAATATAATGTCAAATGAAGGAACAACACAGGCTAACAACAAATTGTAGGTTCACTGTGATTACAATGAGGTGAAATTTCCTGTGTATGGGATCGTTAATCTGGGTACAATAAGAAGTTGGGATTTGCTCTATAGAGACTCTTCTGACATGAGTTGTCACAAAAATCAGTTGGCACTAAACCCTCATGTTCCAGTTACCATTATTTTGTAACTCTGCAGCTTAAAACAACCGTTTTGTTTTGTTCATGATTTTGTGGGTCAGATATTCAGGAACAGCTTGGCTGGTCAGTTTTCACTTGGACTCTGTTCCAGTTTGCTAAAGCTGACAGAATGCAACATATCATAAATGGACTGCCTTTTACAAAGGGGATTTATTAGGTTACAAATGAACAGTTCTAAGGCCATGAGAATTCCAAATTAAGGCATCAACAAGAGGCTACCTTCACTCAAGAAGGCCGATCGTGTCCAGGTTTCTCTGTCACATGGGAAGGCACATGGTGACATCTGCCATACTTCTCTCCTGGCTCCTGGTTCCAAATGGCTCTCTCAGCTCCTGGTATCACCCAGGCCACCCTCCTTCTGCATCTCCAAACGTCTATGTCTCTTGGTTTCATCTCTCTGTACTTGGTGCAGCTCTGAGCTCTCACTCCATGAGCTGTTATAAGGACTCCAGTAAACGAATTAAGACCCACCTTGAATGGGAGAGGGTCACATCTCCATGGAACTAAGCTAATCAAAAGATCCTACCCAACAACAGGTCTGTATCCACAAGATTAGATCAGAAGAACATGACTTTTCTGGGGGTACATAACAGTTTCAAACCAAGAACAAACTCTCCAGGTGGTTACAGCCAAACGTTAGCTTGGGCTGCTGTGATCTGAAGACCCAACTGGGCTGGACGTCCAAGATGGCACACCCATGTGGCTGGAAGTTGACGTCCTCAGGTGAAAGCACTGTCGGGCTGCTGAGGGGAGCACCACGGGGTGGCCTCTGCAGCATAGTAGTCTCAGAGTTCCAAGGTGAGGATTCCCACAAACAAGGCTGAGCTGCATGGCTTTTTATGACCCAGCTTGAGAAGGCACACAGGGTTACTTCTGCCACAGTCCTAGGCCTGCCCAGATTCAGAAGGAGGGGAGTTGGATCCACTCTGGATGGAGAAGTGGCAAGGTTACACTGCAGAAAAGCATGTGGGAGGGGAGATATAGTTGCAACAATCTCCGAAAACATAATTCGTCACACCTCAGCAAGCTGACATCACAGATTCTTATCTCATAAAACCAACAACCATGTGCTTCTATTGCCTAAGCTAATGTTTTAATCACTAGAATGTCTAGACATGGAAACCAAGGCTAATTCTAATGACAATTGGCCAATTCTAAAAATATAGTTGAATTTCAACTAGTGCATTTCCTAATATAATTTATGTGGACAACTTAATTGAACATCGTAAGTACATGGAATCTTGAGTGGGGCATGAGATTTTATAGGTTTGTCCAGAGTGATGCCAGGATTTGAACAGTGAAGAAAAAAGTATTTGCAAAGTCCCCTTGGGAGAATGGTGAGAAAGGGGGAAAATTCAACTTCCCCAGGTGGAGAATTCTTGATATTCTCACAAGCAGTGGGAATAACCAAAGCAATAGGTTGAGCTCCCAGTCTTGGGGGTTGTTCATATGAAACTTAACCCTGCTAAAGATAGTCTAAGCCTACTTAAAATTAGGCCTAAGAGTGACCCTCAAGAGAACCTCTTTTGTTGCTCAGATGTGGCCTCTCTCTCTCTCCACCAACATGACAAGCAAACTCACTGCCCTACCCCTCTCTACATGGGACATGACTCCCAGGGGTGTGCACCTTCCTGGCAACGTGGGACAGAAATCCTAGAATGAGTAGGAACTCAGCACCAAGGGACTGAGAAAACCTTCTTGAACAAAAGGGGGAAGAGAGAAATGAGACAAAATAAAGTGTCAATGGCTGAGAGATTCCAAACAGAGGTTATCCTGGAGGTTATTCTTACGCATTAAATAGATATCACCTTTTTTAGTTAAGGCATAACAGAGAGGCTGGAGGGAACTGCCTGAAAATGTAGAGCTGTGTTCCAGTAGCCATGTTTCTTTAAGATGATTGTATAATGATATAGCTTTTGCAACATGACTGTGTGATTGTGAAAACCTTGAATCTGATGCTCCTTTTATCTACCTTACGGACAGATGAGTTTAAAAATGTGGATTAAAAATAAATAAATAATAGGGAGAACAAATGTTAAAATAAATTTAGTAGGTTGAAATGCTAGTGATCAATGAAAGGGAGGGGTAAGGGGTATGGTATGTATGAATTTTTTTCTGTTTTTTTTATTTCTTTTTCTGAATTGATGCAAATGTTCTAAGAAATGATCATGATGATGCATATACAACTATGTGATAAAAAAGAATGTTCATATTATGTGTTGATTGGTTTTATTAATAAATTCTTTTTAAAAACACTAAATAAATAAATAAATAATGGGGGGACAAATGTTAAAATAAATTCAGTAGATTGAAATGCTAGTGATCAATGAAAGGGAAGGGTAAGGGGGGTATGGTATGTATGAATTTTTTTTTCTGTTTTCTTTTTCTGAATTGATGCAAATGTTCTAAGAAATGATCATGATGATATATAACTATGTGATGAAAAAAAAGAATGTTCATATTGTATGTTGATTGGTTTTATTAATAAAAATTAAAAAAAAAAAAGAAGAACATCCCAGAATGGAAAAATATGTATATATAAGTGATGACAGCTGGGAAATCCACCCTGGTCAATATGACACTCCTGATGTTTTACAATTTCTTGGGCAAGCTGGTCCCACTTCTTTGATACAGAGCAGAAGAGACAACAGCATGATTAAGAAATATTTTCAGGTTTCACATATTCTTCAGAATCAAGCTCTATGACGGACAAATTTTGCCTCAAAATGAATAAACTGATTTTTCCCCTCCGCTTGATATCCTTTATTAATATTTCGAATTTAAAAAGAACAAAAGGGCCCTCTCTTGGATAGGATATAAATTGCAGCAAAATATTTTACACACGTCAAACCCTACTCAATAGGTACAGAGGAAGAAAGTAAAGCACGTTTCTGTCAGATAACTACCAAAATTATACAGCTTGATTCAAACCCAGGAAGCATGGCTCCAAAAACTTCTTTTTTCTAACAGCTTTATTGAGATATAATTCACTTACCAAACCAGTCACCCACGTAAAGTGTACAATTCAAACGGTTTTGGAATATTCAGTGTTGTTTAGCCATTGCTACAGTCAGCTTTAAAACGTATTCATCATCCCCAAAAGAAATCCTATATTCATTAACCATCACTCCTCACTTCTTCCCAAACCCCCTCCCCAATGTCCGCCCCAGCCCTAGGCAGCCACCATTTGACAATGCCCAAATGTCCTATTCTGAACATTTCATTAAGTGGAAACCTACAATATGTTCCTTTGTCCCTGGCTCAAAATTCATATTCTTAAACACTAAACTCTACTCCCTGCATATAGAAACAATTCATGTTCTTTCTAAAAGTGAAGCAATGCAAATCCCTTCTCTCCTGAGAGCAGTCTGCCAAGAATGTGCTCTTCCTAAGCTCTCTCCATGTTGACACAAACATGCTTTAGTCTTCTGTTTGGAATCATAACATACACATATATGACATAAAACTGTGAACATTCCTCTGTGAATTATATCTTCTCAGTTTAGAATATATCCTATTTATAACCTTCCAAAGCAGCAGAAATAGATCTTGTTCGTTTTAATAATTCAGTATTCTACAGGAATAACATACTATGATTTACACAACCAATTTCTACCAATGGACATTCAGGTTGTTCCCAGATTTGGGCCACTATGAAAAAATTCTGCAAATTAATAAACTTTTTTCTAGAGTTGCTACATCCTTAAGCACTGGTGCTTTAATTTCTGGGGAAGAAAATCTCCAAAATGGGTTTGCTTTATCAAAAGAAACATCTATTTTCAATCTCAACAGCTACTGCTAGACTGCTTTCCAAAAGGACAACAGTCATTCACGCTCCTGGCATCAACGAATGAGAGCAACTGTTTCTCTACACCCTCACCAGCACTGGAAGTTGTTCTTCTTGATGGGTGAAAAAATGGTTTCTTTTGCTTTGTGCTTCTCTGCTAAGTAAGGCTGAGTATTTTTGTTTTTCTTTCCTCTTCTTCTTTTTTGGTTATCGGAATAGTCTACCATCCTATTGCCTAGTGGCCACTCCTCATTTTGGTGGTGGTTAGTTTTTTTCTTATTTATTAGGTGCACGTCACATATTCAGGATATTTTATAAGTAGAGGCTGACTCTTCCCCAGGACGATAACATAATCACTCATCAGCCACGTGGTTCCAGGAGCCACATGGGTGCATGGCCAGGTGACTGGGCTCTGGTCAGTTGGGTGAAATGTCCTTTAGAAGCTCTCCTTAATGGGCAGTGCACGGATTATCTTTGTCCTCTGTCTTTCTTCACCTGCCCTCCTCCTGCTGCTCGAAATGCATGAGCCTCCATTTTGGACCACAAAGTCAAGGTCATAATAGAGCTAAAGGTCTCAGTACCAAAGCCCCAGTGCAGCCAAGCACTGTGCCAGCCCTGGACAACCAACCCAGACTTCCACATGAGAAATCCTCCTGTGTCTTGTTTAAGCCACTCTTACTTGGGGGCAGGGGAGAGCTGTCACTTGCAGTCAAATCTCCTCTTAAGAGTGACCTGAATCCAAACTGATACCCATTTTCCCGATAAAATCAAGTCAAAACAAAACAAAAATGTAACTGTTTTCAGCAACTTGAGTAAAAATTCATTGCTGAAGACAAGTTACTATTATTTATTATTTATATATACACATTTAAAATAGCATTATATAAAATATATCCATTTAGAATTACTGATCCCATATGCACATTTCAAGGACATTTCTATTGAGCTTCATCGCATGCATATTTTACATCACTGTCTTCATCATTACTAGAGCCACTTCCAAGCCATCAATTCCAATTTGTCAGAGAACCATCTAAGTTGGTTGAGAGTCAGCATTTTAAAAATCTATGGATAATCCGGTCACTGAAAATTTTATGCCAGGACATGAATATTTATATGACATTAAGGCAGGTTTGGTTTGGTTTTAAACACCTCCTGCAGGTACACAGGTGTGCTCTCTACAACCTACCGACTCACGGTGCTGCTTAATAATCTGTCAAAGCTTCAATTCGACAACATCTAACATTTGTGAGTTCATACCCCAAGGTAGAAATACTAAAAATATTTTAAATTTCTTTCTCTCTCTTTTTTGAAACCAACTCTGTCAGGTGGCCACTATAGGACTCCAGAATCAGCACAGATTGACATTATTTTAGCCGAGCAACATCTTCATCAAATGTTACTTTATTATTCAAAATAAATTAAAAACATGCCCATTCAACAAGACACTTTGCAAGGCTTGAATATAAGGAGTTTCCTTTTTTCCCAAGGAATAATACTGGGGAGAAATGAGTCTCATATACCAAGCATATTAATTTGAAAAGGACTGATAATTTTATCATATTATCTGCTCCTCCTGGAACATAGTGTCATTTCACCATCATTTCAGGACTTGTTTTATAAACCACAATAAAACAATACTTTACACCTGGTGTTCTATAACCTTCTAGTTAAATTTATTCCTAGATATATTACTGCATTTGTGAACTGGACTTTTTTTCCGTTTCCATTGTTAACCAATTATTACTAGTAGGGGAAAAATGCTACTGTTCTTTTTATATATGTATAGCAGATCCAATCACTTGCAAATTCTCTGATTTTGGAGTCTGTTTCTTCTTTTTCAATCCTTAAAAAACACTGGAGAAGAAGAGAGGGTCTGTTACCATGAGTCCTGAAGAAATCTTTAAATCATAAAAGAATACTATGAACTATATTCGAACAAACTAGACAACTTAGATGAAATGGATAAATTCCTAGAAACACATAAACAACCTACACTAACTCGAGAAAAAATAAAAGATCTCAACAAACCAATTACAAGTAGAGATTCAATTGGTCATCAAAACACTTTCTACAAAGAAAAGCCCACAGCTAAATGGCTTCACAGGGGAATTTCATCAAGCCTTCCAAAAAGAACTAACAGCAATCCTGCTCAAACTCTTACAAAAAGTTGAGAAAGAAGGAACACTACCTAACTCGTTTTATGAAGCTAACCTCACTCTACTGCCAAAACCAGATAAAGATGCTGTAAGAAAGGAAAGCTACAAAGGAATGTCATTATTGCAGCGTACTGAAAATAGATGGTAATTAATATTTTAAAATGTCACCTTCTGTGTGAGACTAAAGCAAAAAATGTTTGTTACAAAATTAATATTTTGACTAGCGCATTTCCTAATATAACTTATGTAGATAGTTTGATTGAATGCCATAAGTACTTGGAATCTCAGGTAGGACATGAGATTTTGTTGGTTTGTCCAGAGTGATGCCCCGATGAATCCCAGAGTGATTTGATCAGTGAGTGGAAAAGTATCTGCAAAGCCTCCTTCGGGGAGTGGTGAGAAAGGGGAGAAATTCAACTTCCCCAAGTTGAATTCTTGATATTCTCACAAACAGTGTGGACAACCAAAGCTATAGGCAGAGCCCCCAGTCTTGGGGTTTGTTCATATGAAACTTAACCCTGCAAAGGATAGGTCAACTCTACTTAAAATTTAGGCCTAAGAGTCACCCCCAAGAGAGCCTCTTTTGTTGCTCAGATGTGGCCCTTCTCTCCAGCCAACACAACGAGCAGTCTCACCACCCTACCCCTCTCTACGTGGGACATGACTCCCAGGGGTGTGGACCTTCCTGGCAATGTGGGACAGAAATCCCAGAATGAGCTGAGACTCAGCATCGGGGGATTGAGAAAAACCCTAGAATGAGCTGGGACTTAGCATCAAGGGATTGAGAAAACCTTCTCGACCAAAAGGGGGAAGAGGGAAATAAGACAAAGTGTCAATGGCTGAGAGATTCCAAACAGAGTCGAGAGGTTATCCTGGAGGTTATTCTTATGCAGCAAGTAGATATCACCTTGTTGTTCAAGATGTAGCAGAGGGGCTGGAGGGAACTTCCTGAAAATGTAGAGCTGTGTTCCAGTAGCCATGTTTCTTGAGGATGACTGAATAATGATACAGCTGTAACAATGTGACTGTGATTGTGAAAACCTTGTGTCTGATGCTCCTTTTATCTACCTTGTCAACAGACGAGTAGAACATATGGAATAAAAAATAAATAATGGGGGAACAAATGTTAAAATAAATTTAGTTTGAAATGCTAGTGATCAATGAAGGCAAGGGGTAAGGGGTATGATGGGTATAATCCTTTTTTTTTTTTCTTTCCTGTGTTCGTTTTCTTTCTTTTTCTATTGTCTTTTTGTTTCTTTTTCTGAATTAATGCAAATGTTCTAAGAAATGATGAATATGCAACTAGGTGATGATATTGTGAATTACTGATTATGTATGTTGTTTTATTTTGTTTATTTATTTTATTTTTTTTTCAGACTTTTAAAAAATTATTTAATTTTTTTTAATAGAGAAGCTATGGGTTTACAAAACAATCA
>PVIY010057371.1:0-12919 GCA_004026745.1 Myrmecophaga tridactyla
ATCTCTCATTCTCCAAAATGTTTCCTCTTTTATAGGACTTCAGAAACTAATCAAGACCCACCCAAATGGGTGGAGACATGTCGTCCCTTAATCCAGTTTAACAACCACTCTTGACTAAATCACATCATCCAGGGAGATGATCTCATTACAGTTTCAAACATACAGTATTGAATAGAGATTATTCTACCCTTATGAAATGGGATTTATATCAAAACATGGCTTTTCTTAGGGGGCATACTTCCTTTCAAACCAGCACACCTACATCTGCCACACATACCATAGCCAAATTGAACTTTTACAAAAGTGAAATAATGGTGTCTCTCTTAGGCTTCAAACCTAACTCCAGCAGCTTCCCTTCCACGAAAATCCTGACCCTCAGTAACCTGGCTATTGCCTCTCTCTCTTAAAATATTCTAGTCACACCTTCTTTCTGTTCTTGGTCATGCTAAGTTCATTCCTACCTTAGGGCCTTGTGAGGACTATTCCCTGTCTGAAACCCTTTTCTCTTGTATCTTTGTACACTGGTTCTTCTCAGCCCAAGTGTCACCTCTCACAGAGGGCTTCTCTGACTACCCAATCTAAATGAATCTCCAAGGTACTCAGTCCTATCACCCTGTTTTATTTTTAGTCTAATGTTTATCACTACCTGACATTCTCTTGTTGGGGTGTTTATTGTCTGTATCCCCCCACTGGCATGTAAGTTCCATGAAAGACAGGTATTTTTCTATCTGATCACTAAGATATCTCCAGTGCTGAGATACAGCACATAGAACACACAGTAAATGCTCAGTGAATGAATGAATGATGATTGATTGAACGAATGAATAGGATCTTTGCTTTTTTCTTAATTATTTGCTCTCCTTCCAGGTGAACTTATCATATATGACTTTGACTTTTAGACTGGTCAAGCCCAGCACTCCAGCAGCTCTCAGGAACAACACAGACCTGTGCCACCAAATCCCTGGGAATGGTATGGAGAATTAGAGGGGGCCTCTGGAAGGGAACAGGAATCTCCTACTATAGGGCGGCATCTGAAACTTTATTAGACTAATAACCATGAACTCTAGGAAGCATTGCAGAGTTGGGTTTGACCCTGCTGTATAGGCTCTACAGGGCTGGGCCTTTTTGAGAATGGTAGCAGCTTATATTTGGGTATTCCTTCCCCTCTTATCCTCTTATCCCCTACGTGGGGTGTTACATTTCTGTTTTAACCTTGGGAAGTTGACCTTGTAACTGGCTATAGGGAGAACAGATTCTAAGTAAGACCTTGCCCTCCCTGTGAGCCTGAGTGTAAAATAAAATAATTCTTCTCTTTTTTAGGACCAGGTGGCTTACTTTTCCTACCCATTCACATTTGAGGCCTCCTTTCTCCATGAGAATGAATCTGCTGGTAAGTCAGAAGTTCATCCTAGGCCTTGGTTTTCCTCAGCCAATGCCCTCTCTTGCAGAAGGTCTTCTGTGACTGACTGCTTCTTCTGTTTGCTCCCAGATGCTCTGCTGGAGTGGCCTGTGCTCTACTGTGAGGTTCTCTCTCTGGACTTCTGGCAGAGGTATCGTGTGGAAGGCTACGGGGCTGTGATGCTGCCTGGCACCCCAGGTATCCCCTTGTCCCTGCTCTTCCTTTGACCCACATGCCCTAGGGACAAGATTAACGGTACCAAAAGATTTGATGGCTTCAGGTGAGAATTAGGGATATAATTAGGAATTAGAAGCATTTAAATTACAAGACTCCTTTCCTCTGAGGAATTTTCCCCCCTCTATAAGAGACAACTAAGGAAAATTGGAACTAACTTCCTGATATTGAAGAGCCTGAAGGTCTTTGCTTTCTACTCTGAGTTCCTTTGATTTGATTTATAGCCTTGAGGGAGAAGCTACATGGCAAAATAGGCTCTCGGCCTATGTGTATTGAATGATCAGTGTTCATTTGGAAATAATGGCGAGTATCTTTTATTGGGTGCAGGTATTGTGCGTAGTGCTTCTTATTTAATGCTCCCCCCATTCTGTGAGTTATAGGTTTATTTCCATTTTACTGGATGAGGAAAATCAGATTCAGACTGGTTAAGAAACTTGTCCTGGGTACACAGGTACTAATAACTGGCAGAGTTGAGTTGAATTTGTCTGATTGATTTCAGAATGGATGTTCTTAACCACCATGCTAACCTTCCCACAGGTCAGGTGTTTGAGTAGAGTCCTCTCACCTGCATCTGCCTGTGTCATTGCTGAGGAATCAGTGAGGGCCTCTGATCCTGTCCCCCTTCTGTTCCCCTGCACAGGCTCACATACCTTGACAGTCTCCACATGGAGACCCATGGAGCTCGGCACAGTGGCTGAGCTGAGGAGGTTCTTCATTGGCGGTTCTTTGGAACTGGAGGATCTCTCCTATGTACGGATACCAGGAACCTTCAAGGTGACTTTTGTCTGGAGAAAATCTGTGCTGGGAACTTATGTTGCTATCATTCTATTCTCTAGAAGGTAGCATCTGGGCTAAGGCCCCTGAGTTGTTCATCCTTCAGTTACTTAGCTCCTTCCTTCCTGTGGTTTATTTTAGAAGTCGTGGTTACATTTTGACCTAGGTACAAATATCTACACTGCTATCCTAGGAGGTCTCTTTACTTAGAGGTTTCCCTTAGTCTGGTCAGAGCAACTGGACCGTTATTCCACTCCATCACTGAAGGCCTTGGTAATGAGAGGTGGGGAGGATTTGCAGGACATATGTATGATGCTTATTTTCAGAAAAGATGGGATTGTTCCCTGCTTTATAGTTGGGAGCCTAATTTTACCCTTGAGGTGATGGGGTCATGGTAATGGAAGGAGATTTCCCCAACAGAGCTGTTCTCCCCAGGAATGAGAATAAGAAGAAGTGAGCACAGCATGGTGTGTGTGGGGTCTAGAGATTGTAGAAACCTGATGCTGTCTGTACTGTATCCCTCAGGGGGCACGTCTGAGCCGTTTTGGATTCCGCACAGAGACCACAGGCAGTATCACCTTCCGCTTCCACTGTCTGCAGCAGTCCAGGTGAGTGACCTTGCCCACTGACTTAGCACTCCTTATCCCAGAGGGCTAGGAACAGCAATGACATATGGTGGACTTCCCTGCAGAGCCTTCATGGAATCGAGCTCCCTCCGGAAAAGGATGCGGAGTGTGCTGGACCGTCTGGATGGATTCAGCCAGCAGAGCTCCATTCAC
This sequence comes from Myrmecophaga tridactyla, assembly GCA_004026745.1. Taxonomy (NCBI): domain Eukaryota; kingdom Metazoa; phylum Chordata; class Mammalia; order Pilosa; family Myrmecophagidae; genus Myrmecophaga; species Myrmecophaga tridactyla. Next base: position 3,187 of record PVIY010057371.1, read on the forward strand.
AATGTTCTGGGTAGGCTCTCCTCTCCCCCTAGCTGGCCACCAAAGGTCAGTATGGGCCACGTTCCTCCCCCACCATGGCAGCTGACTAATGGACCTTCCTTTGCAGAAGCCTTCCGTCGAGCACGGCGTCGCATGCAGGAGGCCCGAGAAAGCCTTCCCCAGGACCTAGTGAGCCCCTCTGGAACCGTGGTCTCCTAGCTCACTGCAACCTGGCCCTCAGTGGAAGAAGAAAGGAATAGTAGTATCTAAGGCTGGTGCTCTCTAGCCACTTTTCTTTCTCATTAGAGGCCGTGTTTACCTGCCAAGAATCAGAAGAACTGGGAAAACCCCCAGGCCAGCCCCTCAGCCTAGACTGCCAGCAGGGTCTCCTCCCTGCCATGTGGAAATGAAGTCAGTCATCCTGTGAACCCCATATGGTCCCCTCATCTCGTATTTCAGTTGTGAAATGGACATCCCAACAAGGCAGGCATTTTGGTCCAAGACAAGTTTGGGGTGACCACATAATTCGTTTTGTCCCTGACACAGCCTCTTCTTTTTTGTCTCACAGTCCCAGTAGCAGAGCTCTGCAGGTATTCCCTGTTTACAATGTTCTTTAAAATGGAGGCCCAAGAAAGAAGAAGGAAGGTGAGGGAAATATTAAATTCTGTGGTTCTCAGCCTGCTCTTTCCGGGATAGCCTTGTTGTACAGTTTGGGACTTAAGGAATTTGAGATGCAACTGATTTCTGGAGAACCTGAGAGCTGAAGGCAGTACCTAGCCCTTTCTGCTAGCTGGGTGGCACTTTTGGTTTGTTTTTTGCGCATAAAAGCTGTTTTTATGCTGACTGATGTTCTTTTGGCAGTTTCTCTGCTCGGGTCACTGGGATGACTGAGGCATTCTTCGTGATGTAGGGCCGCTACTTGCTTCTGCTTTCCCCCTTCTCTGCCTTTTACTATTCCAGAGTGTTTCTTTCAGCTCTTTAAATGCAACCCCAAGCAGAGGCCTAGAGGTTAGTGCCAATTGTCTTAGCAGAACGCCTCTTAAACATCTGGAGCAAAGTATTGGGCTGAGGTCCTACCTTTCCAGCTCAACACAGAAACAGGGTGGCCCCTAATCTCAGCAGTGCTTTATTGTTAGCAGCAGGGTGTACTGCCCAGCTAATAGGCTCAAGAGAAGGATTGTGGGGTCTACATACAAGGGCTGTGTAGTCTCATTCACAGAAGGTTGCAGGAAATAGATAAAAGTGCCTGGAAATCCCCCAGCTGACTTTTGCCTAGATTTCAAGGCCTCATTGCTTAGCTTATAAGTCCTTGCACCCAGAGCAGATTCATAACCTGAGAGGCAGGTGGTTCCACTGGTGTCAGGCCCTCCAGCTGTCACTCCAAGCCAGAGCCCAACTCTGAGCCATAGCCAGCAAAAGCATCAACAGAACTTAGCTGCTCCAGGGAGAGGACTTGTAGTTTTTTTCCCAGGTTCCCTTGTCTCCTAGAGTTGGAGGCTTGAAATGGACTCCTGTGAAAACAAAGCAGAACTGGATAAGTGAGAAGCTTGCAGAGAGTCCAGAAATGGAGCTGTTCTTGTGTGTTGGTGACCAACCTGTGGCTAGTTGGACACTTCCTAATTGTCCCCCAAAGTCCTTATCCCTGAGATTAACTTTCAGCCCAGAAGCTGGCACACTGGGAAGCTGCTGGGAAAGACTACCCTGTCCCTAATGACAGGTTCTGTTGTCTCTGCTCAGAGGTCTAAGAATACTCAGCCGTCCTGAAGGACGTCAGGGGTCTGAGTTGGCCCAGGGCTGTTGAGGGAGGCCCCCCCTTACCTGCAGGAGCCTCATCTGCCTCGCCAGGCTGACAGATTCAGTCTGGGGATGCAGCGGCAGCTCACAAAGTCCCGCGGGTAGATGTTGGTCCTGAAGATGTCTCTCGAAATAGTGGTGATACCACTATTGTCACACACAATTCGCGACAAGGAAATCTGACTTAGAGCCTTGCGTTGTCTCTTGGTGAAAACACCCTGCTTCTGCCACCAGAACCTACCAAGACATCAAGAGATGTGGATGAAGTTGGGGAACATTAACTTATAATGAGAACCTGTGTGTGTCAGGTACTTTACATGCTTTATTTCATTCAGTTCTCCCCAAATTCTGGCAAAATAAGTGTTATTCCCATTTTATACCTAGGTTCAGTGGTTAAGTAAATGGCTCAGTATTAAATGCACGTTATGTAAGTGGCCAGGGCTGAATTTGAACCCAGGTTAATACCAAATCCAAATAAGGGGTCAGGTTTTAAACCACAAGCTTACTGAAAGGAAACCAGATTTAACTTTTTCTGTCCATGTTTTCTGGAATCTACCAGCCTGGAATAGCTAAGCTGCCAAGTCTGTCTCCTGGGTTAAAGGTAGCTCCAGCTTTGTCAGTATCAGGCTTGCCTAGATCAGTGACATCCCTCCCTGTTACTGAGTTTTCCAGGGGGCCTCCTGGGTTAGATCCTATGAACCTGGAAGAAATGAAGCTAAAAAAGAGCAGTTTTCCCCCAGTATTTACTCTTGAAATTCTATTGCTTTTCTGGCACCAGTCTCTTAAGGTACGACCACTTACCTGTCTCCATCTCGGACTCTTTTAAACTGGTTCTCAAAAAGACATGCCAGAAGAGGCCCCACTCGGGCCCCTGGCAAAAAAGGCTCTGCGATGGCGCCAATCCAGATGTCAATGTTGTCTGGTGTCCCATACAGATTCAGGAACTTCCTTGCTAACTCCTGGTTTTTTAGCACCTGGCTAAGTTGTACCAAATTCCGGGGCTGGGATAACCCACAGAAGCGCCGCCAAGCATTGTACCCTGAAAAGAAAATCAGTTTAGTTTTTAATTCTCTCTGAAAGTTCACCTGGGTAAAAGCTTTGTGGTCTGTCAATATCAGGTAGGGACAAGAAAATCCTGGTGGCAGAAGAGGCCCTGAATGCTCCAAAGACCAAACCACAGTCCTCTAATTAACTGGGAGTGCACAACCATGTTTTGTGTGCATCAAACTGTAGAGTGGGTCCTAATGTAAAAAGCTGTTGTAACCCAAAACTCACAACCAGAATTCTGACTCTTAATTACATTATTATTGGGCTTACATGCATTGATTAGGCACAAATATGAGAGTACGTGGAACATGAAAGAATCTCAGCCAAGGTTTATAGAATGAATGAGAAAGCAAATGAGTAAGTAAGTGAACAAGCCAGTAAATGAAGTCATGGAATAAAGTTCATCTGCTCAGAAAAGGACTGCATATGATAGATTTCATTTATATGAAAGATCCAGAATAGACACATTTATAGAAACGGAGTGTAGATTAGTGGTTTCCTAGGCTGAGGTGGAGATGGGGAGTGACTATTATGAGGTTTCTTTTGGGGGTGATGAAAATTTGATTATGATGACAGTTTTACAACTCTATAAATATACTAAAAACCATTGAATTGTACACTTAACGTGGGTGAATTTTTTTGAGTGTTAATTGCATTTTTTTTTAATTAAAAATTTTTAAAAATTCATAGAAACTTGCAGAGGCCAGCCACAGTGATTTCTCAGCTTTCAGGGTCCCATACCATGGCCAAACCAAGTGATATGGCGAAGACTGTCAGGGTAGGAGATAGCTCTGCCATGACTTGAAGAAACACCAGCCTAGCATCATCCTTTGAACTGCAACTCACAACACCATCCCCCAGCTGAACAAAGGAAAACGAGATAATATTTTACCATTACCAAGCACCACTGCAGGTGTATTTCTAGGTATCTTCACCTTTGCGGGGAACTTTGTCATCCCCATTCTATCAATGGATATTTGAGCAACCTTGACTTTTCTAAGGTCACTCCATTATAGAGTAGAATCCCAAAGGAAATAGATTGGAAAAGAATGTCAAGAGCTGGTATCAGGATAAAATTTCCAGGACAACTTGGAGGGAACAGATATTGAGGTAGAGGGATGGGAGAGGCAGAAACTCCCTGTTGCAACTTATAAGAGTAGCAATCTCAGTTTTCCAGCAGGGGGCACCCAGGAGTAGGAAAGGAAGGAAGCTTGTTTATTGAGTGCCTGTCTGCAGATGCTGTGTTAGGTGCAGTAGGAATTGCCCCCATTGCTTTATACCTGGCCAAAGCCCAGGTGAAGCAAGTAGAGCTTCAGGTTCTATCTAGCCAGGGAAGGAGGAGGAGAGGAGAGAACAAGAGGAGCAAGGCAGTGGCCAAGTTTTCCCCGTCAGTGGGTTGAACAGTAAGAGAGGTGAAATTTTGAATTTAAAGTCAATTTTTCCTACTTACCAGTTGTGTGACCTTGGGCAAGTTACTAGATATCTCTGAGCTTATTTCCTCATCTATAAAACTCACTGTAATAGCTGATTCTCATGGTCATTGGGAGGATTAAGTGAATTAATATTCATGGAAGTGCTTAGCAAAAGTGCCTGGTGCAATAGTAGATGCTTAAGAAATAGATATATTTTTTCTTTCCTGGGATAAAGTCTTTTGGTGTCTTCACCAGTCAATGCAGACTTAATTTTACTCTACCTGCTCCCTGCCTCTGAGGCTTTGCACTTTTCCCGTTAGAACAAAGAAGGCAGTTTCTTTAGCTTTCCTCCTTTGAAACTTGCCAGGGGGCACTGGGAATGGAGCAATTTCTGTCCTTTAAATATTTTTCTCTACTTGGAATGTCCTGGTCTCCTGTTTTCAGCTCCTGTGAGCAAGTCCTGGTCCTGTGGTAAACCTAAAGCTGGTGAGAAGACTTGGCAGGACAGACAGCAAGCAGATGTTCTTGGGCGGCTTTGATGCATCAGCCTCTGTCTTGCATGCCTCAGTGCCCCCCCCCACACACACACGTATCCTATAGACAGTCCTAGTCAGAAAGGAAGCACCAAGGGTCTTCTCTGAACCAAAAGAACAGCGCCAACCCGAGCTTAGCCTGGGAGGAGAAGAGGCAGCTCCCTCACCTGGGAGGCCATGGTCCCTGCTGCGTTGCATGTTGAGAGCTGCCAGGTCCAGCCCAATTCTTCTCACTTGGCGAAACAGCCGGTCCCGGAGCTCATCCACTACCATGGAATCTTGACGATTCAGCTTGGCAGGGATGGCCATGAGGCCTCGGAGGATGGGGTCAATGCCACCTGGAGGTGGGGAATGTGAGCAGCACAGACAGTACCAGACTCTGAGAAGCCCAGCAGGATATCACATGATGTTAAGCTAACTCAGAACTGGACAAACCAGTTGCTTATATATTATGTTTGTGTCAGGAATCAGAACTTGGGTGGACATGAAGGAAGTTGGAGATGGGAGGGAAAGGGGTCACACCTGCTTCTTAAGGAAGGAGTGGGAGGAAAACTTCCATAATTACAACCTGACATTGGTCACTTGTGGAACTCTTCTCATCCCTGAGAGCGTTGGTGGCACTTGTTTTACTACCCCGGGAGGTAATTAGCAGGCACCTGAGCAGTAGCCTAGCCTGGCAGTGAGCTTGGCCCACCTGGGTGATGTGTATTCCCTACCCTCACCCCCATCTGCCTCTGGGGAACATGGTCACCTTCATACACAATCCGCCAGCTGGCAAAGAAGGCAGAGCTGAGTGGGACCTGGGAGTTGGGTGTTGAGGCCCGGTACTGGCTGTCCAAGCGGAACATGAAGGGTTGGAGCATGGTGTGACCAAAGCGGAAGGCCAGGGTGAAAACGTTGGCTACACTGGGGTCCACATTCGAGGAATACCCCTGGTAGGACCCCAGGCTTCTCCTGGCCCGGGCCTTGCCCAGAACCAGAGGCAGAAAGTCTCGGTAGGTGATGATCTGGAAAGAAGACATAGGAGGAAAGTTATCTTAGGCCACTGATCCCACTCCCTTGCCTTTGGTCAGATCTTTTGATTTTCAAAGGGCTCAGACATATTCTTTCTTATTATCATGTCAAATGTGGCAACATTAATTTTCCATTGGCTAATGGAGATGCTAAAGCCCAGAGAGGCTGAGTGACAGAGTCATACCATGAGTTCATTGCATATCAGGGGTCTGGGTCAGATCTAAGATACACCCCCAATCACCCAGATTGTTGAGAAACAAGGGAGCCACTCTTTCACATCCCTTCTCATCCCAGGATGTCTCCTCGAGGGTGCTGGGACCCAGGGCACCCCACCTGGACCATGGCTCCCACAATCTTCCGAGCCTCATGGTACAGCTTCTCTCCGTTCCACTGGGGATTCAGGCGTCTCAGTTCAGTGGCCAGCCGGTTGTGCTCTCGCATAAAGAGGGTGTGCATGGCCGCCAATTTGGGGGTTTCATTTGATCGGGTGTCGCCTTGAAAACCACAAATTCAGAATCACCATAGAACTTCAGAGAAATTTGTTTCTGCTAGGGCAGACGAAGCTGTAGGGACTGGAGCAATGGATGGGACTTTTTGGGTTGGGCTGAACTCCTATCCCTCATTGGACTTCTGGCTTCTCAGCTGTGTGCTGCCAGGCACCTTCTGACCTCCACTCTCCTGCTGCTAACACAAAAGGCCAGGAGGGTGAGGTGGGGGGGGGGGGCAAGGACCTGAGGAGAGGTCACATTATGCTTCCAGAAGGAGGTGTCGAGGTAATGGTGTGTGGCAACAGTGGGATGGGCAAAACAACTCAGGAGGGTTAACCCAGAGAAGAAAAGTTTTAGGTAGAAGTAATTAAAGTAATTAAAGGGGCTGTTGGTACAGTAAACAAAAGACAGCTTCTTCTCTGAGGTCCCAAAAGAGCAGTAGGTGGATACTGGATCAAAAGAAGGGACACCGTTCTAACAGATCTGTTCAGGGATGGCCTGACATGCTGTGCATGTGTGATGTTCAAGCCAGCGTAACTGGCCACACACTGGGGATTTGTAAAGGAACTTATCCCAACTTACTGATTCTATGACGAACATGCATAGGTCTATGCCTGTGGCATGTATGCCTAATACTGAGGTCAGAACCTTGTATCTCTACCATGCCCCCCATGGCTTCCCAACCTGGAGCCCAGGGACTGGCTATTTCCTGGAAGGCACCTTCCCTGCCAGGCTGACCTGCCAGGAAGCAGGGGATGCGCACGGAGGGGTTGGTGAGGAGGCAGGGGTCCACATGCAGGTTGTTGAAGGGCAGCAGGGCCCGGCCGTTGTCGTGGAATCGGGTGTTGACGGCCAGCAGCCCCAGCTGGTTGGTGCGGTTGCGCAGCCGCAGGGCCAGCGGGTCGTCGCTGCCGTACACCATGCTGGCGTCCACGAAGGATGTGACCGCGTTGATCTGGTTGCGGACTTTGTTCCTACAATTTCTGGAGCATGAGGGTGCTGAACGGACGAAGGGGATGCAGTCACTCTGGTTCTTGATGCGAGGGTCGTTCGGTGGGATCTGCAGTGAAAAGAAGCCTGTGACATGGGGACTCCCTCCTCCTGGTCACCCTCACCTGCCACAAAACCTCACTCAAAACTCCCCTCCTCTAGAAAGCCTTCCTTGACTGGTGCTGCTTACCTTTACAGTCTGAGTGGCCTCAATAGTTTGGATCAGAGAGCATGGAAAGTTAAAACCTCGTGAGGCCTTTGAGAGGCTCTAGATCCTTATTTTACAGAAGGGGAAGCTGAGGTCCAGAGAGGGAAAGTGACAACTAGTTAAGCAGGAGAGGTGGGATTAGAACCCAGCTCTCCTGACATTTAGGCCTGTGTGTCTTTAATTCGGTGCAACTTGACAAACTTCCTAAGCACCTATCTGGGCTGGATGCTTTGGAGACTATGAAGGCCAACAAAACCCAATCCAGGTCACAGGAAGCTAGCGGTTCAGTGAAAATAGATGCACACTAAGAATTATGTAGCTCGCAATTGAAATGGCATTCTCTATGCTTGATTTCAAACAGCCAAAGGAGCAATAAGAAGATCTGGGAGACTCCCTCAAGGAGGTACCCCTGAACCAGGCCTGAAGGAATAGGCTAGCTTCCAATAGGAGGAGCCAGCCAGGGGACTGCACATACCATTCCCCATGACCATTGTCCTGCTTGTAATCTGTAAGTGTGAATGTATGTGTGTGTGTGTGTGTGGTGGTGGTGAGATGTCCCATATGTTCAGTAGATTCTGCTCTTTGGACTCTGTCCTTCCTTCCCTGCACTCCATGCCACCCTCATGTCCCAGCCTGAAGGAGAGGACCCTCCTCCCAACCCAGTCCCAGAAGTTGGTGAGAGCTGTGGGGCTCATGGACCATCCCAGGAAGGAAGGAAAGGCAAGAGCTAAGACAGCCTATAGATTTCCCAAGGTAGGGGCCCAGAGGCTTCCCCTGTTGGAGTCAGATCTCAGGGTCAAGGCCTGTCTCAATCGCTTACACCTCTATGAGGCCTGCATGGAAGCTCCTGGTAGAACGATCCCCACTATCCACCCCTCCTCAAGCATGTATAGAACCTGGAGCCTGTGCCCGGCCTTGTGGATGCAGAGCAGCCTGTGGTAACAGACCATTTTGTTGTTTGCATCTCTGTCCTATACTCCAGCTCCCCAGAGAGCCCCTTATGGATGGTTCTTCAGTCCTTGGAGGTCCCTACCCCAGTTCTCTGCCTGCAGTAGGGGTCACACCAGGAGACTGGGAGACTGACTGAGGGTACCTTGATGGGGAAGCAGGGGGGCAGCTGGGCACAGGTCGTCTCACAGTTGACACCCCCAGCAAAGGTCACTCTGGCTGGGGAATTGGGGGAGAAGTCCAGGTCATGGTCGATGAACTGGCCCCACTGCATGAACATGAGAGCCCGGCCCTGGTCGGAGGTCAACCTCTCGCTGGGGAAGCGCACAATCTGGTTGGAGACGGCCCGGACCTGGTGGCAGGGTATGAGATACAACCCAGGGCTCAGAGGGAAGCAGTTCCCCCTGCTGGAGTTAAGGCATTGCTCTCCTGCCTTCCCCACCCCTTTCTTCCTTTGCCCAAGGAGACGCAGCGGTGGCAGCCATTCTTAGAGGGATGGTCTCTGGCTTGGTCCTGAGGATTCCAGGAGCAAGGAGATGGGGAGGGACCAGGTTGACTGGCCCAGACTTCACCAGCTATTCCAGAGAGAGAAATAGATTAAATTGATAGAGTCATTTATAGACTAGTAGATAAGTGGATGATAGAATGAATAAATACATGGAATGATTGTTAGGTGAGGGATTGCAGATATCCAGGGAATTGGATAGAGAGAAGGATCAATGGAAAAAGAATGAACATACAGCTATTAGCAGATGGGTAGATGATAGAGTATTACATTGACATGTCAATAGAAAATCAATGAATTCATAAATGTGAAATAGTATAGATCAATAGATATAGCTAGATAAGATATATAGCTCTTTATTTTTAGCAATAAACTTTGACACAAATTCCCCCAGAAAAATAATAATACTGTAACAGCTAGCATTAATAGATCACATCTGTATAGCTGTTTGTACCAAGTGCTTCATTTAATGCTCACACCTGTTCTATGAGGTAGGACGCTTTACTGCCATTTTACGAGGAGGAAACCAAGGCTCAGAGAGCTGTATTATTTGCCCAAAGTCATCCAGCTGGTCAGTGGTAGAGTCTGGATTTGAGCCCTGTCTGGTTGAGTTGGCTCTGCTTTTATCCCTGGGTTGAGAAGTGCCCAAGTATCCCCCAGACCCCCAACCCTGACTCACAAGCGGGAGGAGGAAGCCATTGCGCCTCTTGCCAGTGGTCCAGCCATAGGGGAGCGACAGCCCATCCTCATACTCGGCTGGCAGCCAGCGGGCCAGGGCCAGGTTTGAGGCCCCCAGCCACGGTCTTTTCCTATGG
>PVIY010057372.1:0-12914 GCA_004026745.1 Myrmecophaga tridactyla
TGGATCCCCTCATCTACATTATACCAGGGCATTTCTGGCATTACAACCTCAGGTAATGTTGGTCACCTTTTGATCCAGGTTTCAGCCAACCATCCAAACAAACTGTTAATGCATTTTCTAACCCCTTGAGCTATAACATTGAATGCAGAATCTCTGCTTAGTGGGCCCATATCAATAAATTCGGCCTGATCCAGCTTTATATTCCTCCTACCGTTATCCAACACCCTTAATACCCATTGCCACACACATTCCCCTTATTTCTATCTATATAAATTGAAAAACTCATACAGTTCTTTTGGAGTATAAATGTACCTGCTCACAGGTGATACTTTGTACCTCACCTTTTGGGGCCTGTTGGGACTTTAGTCTAGTTATAGATCTGGAAGAAATGAGGGGTGGTGGGGTGGGTCATGAAAAGAATTGGAAGTATCTTCCAAGCCATCTGCTTCAGGGCATTCATTTGCAGTTTCATCTGGTGAAACATGATTAATCACTCTAGGGCTAACCCCTTCAGGGGGGAGGTTGGGTGGCCAACTCCTCAGGACAGGTTGGAGGTGGGGCAGTTACGTCCTCAGGACAGACTATTACAGGGTTACCTAGAGAAGACTCAGCATGACCTAGGGTTACACCATCTCCACCGACATCATTATCAATGCATATGTCACCATCCCATTTTTCAGGGTCCCACTCCTTTTCAATCAATGTCCTTACTTTAATGGCAGACACCATGCAAGATTGAGATTTCAGTTTATGTTGTAAAGTTGATACTCTAACAATAAGATTCTGAGTCTGATTTTCAGAGATCTCAAGTCTACAGCTACAGGAAATAAGAGTTTCCTTCAGGGCACTCATAGAAACATTTACATGTGTCAGATGGTGTGTAAACTTCTCATTTGAAGCCTTAAGTCCATCCCTTTCACTCATTAATGTATACAGCATATCTAACAACAACAGCCAAAATCTCTATACTTCCTATTTCCACAAAACTCCATAAAGGTGTCAAAAACATTATCACCCAGAGCCTGGCTTCATACAAGTGACGCATTAGACGAAACCAATGGTGATATTTTGACTATCTCTTTTGCTAACTCACCCCATGGATTGGCAGTATCATTCTGATTACAGGAAACAGAGTCCTTAGTGCCTTTGAGTCCAGTCACACTAGAAAACCAATTGTAAAAATGCATTTGTAAGATTCTGTTTCTTAGAAACAACCCCACTCTTGGTACCAACCTGTATTAGCTAAGGTTCTCTAGAGAAACAGAATCAGCAGGAGATATCCATAGATATACAATTTATAAAAGTATCTCATGTAACCATGGGAACATAGAGTCCAAGATCTGTAGAGCAGGCCACAAGCTGGTAACTCCAATGAAGTTCCTCAACAAACTTTCTGGAGAAGCTGGCTGGACAACAGTAGGAATGGAAGAGTCCAAAATCCATAGGGCAGGCTGTGAAGCTGACAACTCCAATGAAGGGTCTGGGCGAACTCCATAGGAGAGGCTTGCCGGCTGAAGCAGGAAGAGAAATTGTCTCTTCTGAATCCTCCTTAAAAGCCTTCCAGTGATTAGATGAAGCAACACTCATTGCAGAAGACACTCCCCTTGGCTGATTACAGATGCAATCAGCTGTGGATGAAGCTGATGTAATCATGATTTAAGTCCATGAAATGTCCTCACAGCAACAGACAGGCTAGCACTTGCCCAATAAGATAAACAGCCACCACCATCTGGCCAAGTCGACATATGAACCTGACCAGAACAGTTATCTACAGTCTAAAAATGACTAAAAATTCCATAAAAAGAAGACAAAGTCCTCCATATAAATCCTCTAATCCCTTTCCTTTGAAATAGCCCACCCATTACAGATTAGCTATATAAATTTATTTTTATAAAAATGAAATTGTTCTGTAACTTGTGTTTTCTTTTAATTCAACATGGACACTTTCCTGCTCAGTACAAATAGATCTACTTCACTGGTTTAAATAGCTGCAAAGCACTTCATCGAATGGAGTTCCATAATTTATCTGATCATTTCTTTATCCTTAGACTGTATAGTTAGGTACTTATGTCTGTGTGATTGCTGAACACTGTGGCCCCTTTACACTTGGATAGTGAGCATGAGTTTGGTAAACTTTGAGGTTATCAAAGCATCTTCTTGAAAAACACAACTTCAGAAAATAGTCAACATTTGTATTAGATTATGTTCTTATGGAATAAAAGAATCAGAGAAAGAAAAGATGTAAGAAACACATACATATGCATGCACATAGAGAGAGAAAGAGAAAGTGATTATCTCATGTGCTAGTATTTATAATTAAATAACATTAAGAAGAATGAAAAAGGAAGCTAATTGTAAAATGCCTCATAAGGTAAAGGTGTTTGATGTCCAAAACTCAGCGTGTTAGTTAATCCTTGCAATATTGTGCTCTGAGGATTTAAGTTTGTTGGTCTGCAGAAGAGGTAAAACAGTTCAACTTGCACTAAAGGTAATAAAAATTACTAATCAGCTTTACTTAATGTCAGAATTAGAGAACAGCACTTTAAACAGAGAAAATGCAGCAATGATAATCTAATAAAGTACATTTCTTTACACCTTGATGCATTATTTCATGTTTTAAAATTTGGTTAATATGTTCTGGGCAGGCCATGGTGGCTCAGCAGGTAGCATTCTTGCCTGCCATGCCGGAGACCCGGGTTCAGTTCCCAGGGCCTGCCCAAGCAAAAAAAAAAACAAACAAACTGGTTATTATATTCCATCTTTGGGATCATGACCACAGTGATAAAGATTATAAAACAGCATGAACTTTGGAGTCTACTTGGGCCTGGGCTCAAATTCCAGGTCTACAATTTTCCAGTGATGTCATCTTTATTAGTTTTCTGTTTACAAAATAAAAATAACAGTAGATATTAAGTAAATGTTGGTGTTTTAGTTTCATGGCTGCTAAAACAAATACCATGTAATGTGTTGGTACCCCAATAAATGGGAATTTATTGGCTCATGGTTTTGGGGCTAGAAGTCCAAACTGAGTCACCATCAAAACAATACTTTCTCCCTGGAGACTGTGGCACTCTGGATCTAGCTGCCAAGGATCCTGGACTTTGGCTTTTCTTTCACATGGCAATGCACATAGTGGCCTGTCCTGGCTTCTCCATCCTCTTATAGTTCGCTCCTTCTGACTGTGGCCTTCCTTACAGGCCTTCAGTAATAGGATTAAGATTATCCTGATTCAGTTAGGCCATAAATTAACTAAAATAACTTCTTCTAAAGGTTCTGTTTATAATGGGTTCACTCCCATAGGAATGGATTAAGTAAAGAACATGGATTTTTCTGGGATACATAGTTCCCAGCCATCACAGTTGGTTAGGAGATCTGGACAGTATATCTAAAAATCATATGACACTGCTTTCGTATAAATGAAACACTTACTTCAGTAGTGGTTCTCATTGTTTAAATCTCAGATCACCCCAAGGGCATTACCTCTGAACTTACTAGAAATGCAAATTCATGGGCCCTACCCATACCTACTGAGTCAGATACTGTGGGATGGGGCCCATGAAACTGTTTTACAAGCTGTCCAGGTGATTCTTATGTGTGTTAAAATTTGAGAACAACTATTCCAGAGTTTGACTTGACATGAATTTCATGTGATAATTTCCATTAATAGACATGTAAGGATAACTTACTTATTACACACAGTAGGCACAGTAGGTAGGGTCCATGAACTTTTAGGAACCTATGAAAATGTTTTAATTTCAATTTCTTCTAAAATCAAAACAGAAGGATGAATATAATGATAATAATAGATGCATAATGTTAAATCCAGCCTGGATTACGTTTTATCTTTATAACAACAGTGTAAAATTAATTAATTTAAAAATAATATTTTTATATATAGCATTTTAAGTCTAGCTAAAAAATTTTAATTTTTTTCAGGGGTATATTAGTCAGTTTTTCTACCAACCAGATTCAACAGGAGATATCTGTAAATATGAGATTTCATAAAGATGTCTCACGCAACTGTGGGGAATGCATAAGTCCAAACTCCATTGAACAGGCCACAGGCTGACAGCTCCAATGAAGGTCTTAATGCATCCCCCAGGAGAGGATGGCTGGCTTAACTTGGGAGAGGAATTCTCTCTTCTGACTTCTCCTTTAAAGCCTTCAACTGATTAGTTTAAACATCACTAATTGCAGAAGACGTAATAGCCATGGGTGTAATCAACGTGCTGATGATTTAATAAACCAGCCACATGGTTTATTAACCAGCCATGAAACGTCCTTGCAGTAATGGTTAGGCCAGTGCTTGCTTAACCAGACAACTGGGCACCAATCACCTAGACAAGTTGACACACGAACCTAATCATAACAGAGAGGAATGAGTCCATGAAAGCAAAAGTACCTAGGGTTCAGGAAAGTCAAAATATGACCCTAATGACCTGAAAACTCCACCTATTAATTTATAAATGTTGACTATGAAGGTAGCTAGTTAGTAAGAATTGGCCATTTATGAGAAATGTGCATTATTCTGAGGGTATATTTACTTACAATTTTTAAATGTTACTTTAAGTTTCACTTAAAAGTGAAATGTTTTAAAAGCATTAAAATGACTGTTAAAATACCTGCTAAAACCCTAGGAAAAAATCTGCAACATGGTAGAGAGAGAGAAAGCATTGACGAAAGAGAATAACTGGAAGTAAGTAGGATCATGAAATGTGGTAGAATTAAACAAGAACAAAAATAAGATAAATTATCAACTTGAAAGTAACATGGAATATTAAAATATAGAATTTATATTAAAAGAGTGAGTACTGAAATTTTACACTATTCTCACATCATGTTCATTCCATCTGACACTAATGGACTTAGTCCTTCAAAAATCATCAACTAGTCACAATTTGCAGAACCAGCTATTTTCTTCTGAAATCTATATTGAGCCATGGACTATATATGCTATATTTCTAAGTGTGGCATTTGAAGAACAAGATTGATAATTAACTTAATCAATAAATGGATTAGAAATGGGTTAAGGGGTGCAAGAGTAGTTCAGTGGTAGAATTCTTGCCTGCTATGAGGGAGACCTGGGTTTGATTCCTAGTCCATGCACTTCCCCCAAAAAAGAAAAAACAAACAAACAAACAAACAAATTCAACAAATGGTGCTGCAATAATGGGATACTCACATGGAAAAAATAATGAAATGTGACCCCGCCATACAGCATACAAAAAAAGGGTTAATATTTTTATTAATATCTATTAAGATCTTTTAGCATAGAATATGCGCCAGTTTGTCCAAATAGGGTTTTTTTGTGTGTGTGTCCAAATAGTTTTATATACGGAATTTAAATCTGGCTAAAATGGAAGAAAGGCCAGCTCTGTTACAAAAGAAGAATTTGTAGCCTTAGGGATGATAAATGTACAAAGAGAGGAAACTTTACCATGTGTCTATCACCAATTCAAGTCTCCCTAAACTTTTGCAGGCAACCTTACCTCCTTCCCTGACCTCCTCAAAGCAGCTCAAGATATTTCAGCATTGTAGTCTTAGGGTATCATTCTTAGATTTCTACAATGATGTTATGTGGGGCAAAGAGATTTTTTAGACATCTGAGAAATTTGTACTAGATGATCTCTAAGGTGGGGCTCCAGATATCCATGATTATAAGTTTTTCTTGTGAAAAGTCATTTTAAGTATGTTATATTCATTTGTCATTCATTTGGCAGATATATATTAGTACCTACTGGTGCAAGACTATCTAGACAAAAAGTGCATTCCAGATGGAGAGTCAAATGTGTTCAAAGGCCCTGAAGTAGGAAAGAAGATGAAGCATTTGAGGAACTGAAAGAAAGAAAAGTGATTGAAGCTTTATGAAGAAAGGTGAGGATGTTGCAATATGAAGCTAGTGAGGTAGGTAGGGATGGCTTAGTAGATTTTTTATTTATTTTTTCTTTAACGTAATTTTATTAAGATACATTCACATACGATATAATCATACAAAGTGTACAATCAATGATTGTACAATCATCATCACAATCGATTTTTGAACATTTTCTTTCCTCCAAAAATAATAAGAATAAAAACTAAAATTAAAGTAAAAAAGAATACTCAAAACTTCTTATATTCCTTAACCCCCCATTCTAATTTGCTAGCTTCCAGAATGCAATATACCAGAAATGAAATGGCTTTTATAAAGGGGAATTTAATAAGTTGCTAGCTTACAGTTCTAAGCTTGTGAAATTGTCCAAATTAAAACAAGTCTAGAGAAATGCCCAATCTAAGGCATCCACGGAAAGACACCTTGGTTCAAGAAGGCCAATGACATTCAGTGTTTCTCTCTCAGCAGGAAGGGTACATGGTGAACATGGTGGTGTCTGCTAGCTTTTCTCCAGGCCTCTTGCTCCATGAAGCTCCCCAAGAGGTGTTTTCCTTCTTCATCTCCAAAGGTCACTGACTGGTGGACTCTGAGGTTCTCTTGTCCTTCTATCATGGTTCTGTGGCTCTCTCCTCATTCTCAAAAGGGACTCTATCCAAAATGTCTTCTCTTTTATAGGATTCCAGTAAACTAATCAAGACCCACATAGACTGGGTGGAGACACGTCTCATCTAATCAAGTTTAATACCCACAATTGATTGAGTTACATCTCTGCGCAGATAAAGTACTGAATAGAGCTTAGAAGAAATGATTGCTCCCACAAGATTGATTAGGATTAAAACATGGCTTTTCTAGGGTCCATAAATCCTTTCAAACTGGCACATCCCCCTATTATCTTATTTACTTTTTGTCTTTATTTTCTTACTCATCTGTCCATACACGGGATGAAGGGAGTGTCAGTCAGTTTTTCACAATCACAAAGTCACTCCATAGAAGTTATACAGTTATACAATCATCTTCAATAATCAAAGTTACTGAATTACAGTTCAATGGTTTCTGCCATTTCCATTTAGCTACTCCAATACACCCAAAACTGAAAAGGGTATCTATAAATGCCTAAGAATAACCTCCAGAATGACCTCTCTAGTCTATTTGAAATCTCTTAGCCACTGAAACTTTGTTTCATTTTGAATGGTTTAAACAGGAAGGTGTTGTGATCTGATTTGCATTTTTTAAAGGTTATTATGGCTTTTTATGGGAAATGGATTAGAGGAGGGTGGAGCGAACAAGGAATGACCTGTTAGAAGCTGTTATTATGGCAATATGGCTGAGAGGATGTAGTGGCTGAGACTAGGTATGGTCACTGGAATTGGGGAAAAACATGGCTAGATTTAAGTGATATTCAGGAAGTAGATGTTACAAAAAGAGAGTCAAGAATGACTCCTAGGCCAACTCTGCAGGTAAACTCACTTCCCTCCCTTCCCCCATAGGTGACATGATTTCCAGGGATGCAAATCTCCCTGGCAACATGGAACATGACTCCCAGGAACGAGCCTGGATCTGACATTATGGGATTAAGAAAGCCTTCTTGACCAAAGGGGTACTTTAGTTTGTTAAAGCTGCTGGAATGCAATATATCAGAAATGGAATGGCTTTTAAAAAGGGAATTTATTAAGTTGCAATTTTACAGTTCTAAGGCCATGAAAATGTTCAAATTAAGGTACCAGCAAGAGGTCACCTTCACTCAAGAAAGGCAAATCCATCTGGAACACCTCTGTCAGCTGGGAAGGCAAGTGGCTGGTGTCTGCGGGGGTATCTGGCTTCTGGTCATCTCTCTCAGCTGGGAAGGCACATGGGGATGTCTGCTAGCTTTATCATGTGGCTTCTTGTTTCATGAAGGTCCTCAAGGGGCAGTTTTCCTTCTTCATCTCCAAAGTCCTCTAGCTTTTTGTGGTCTGTGGGCTCTAAAGCTTTTACCAAAATGGTTCCCTCTTAAAGGGCTCCACCCACCACCTTGAATCTAATCAAAAGTTACCACCCACAATTGGGTGGGTCACATGTCCATGGAAACAATAAAAAAGATCCCATCCAGAAATATTGAATGAGAATTAAAGAATTTTGCTTTTCTGGGGTACACTACATATTCAAATGGGGACAAGGGGGGAAATGAAACAAAATAAAGTTTCAATGACTGAGTGATTTCAGAGTCAAGAGGTCATTCCAAAGGTTACTCCTGCATTATATATATAGCCATTTTTAGTTTTTAGTGTATGAGAATAGCTAGAAGGAAATACCTGAAATTGTTGAACTGTAATCCAGTAGCCTTAATTCTTGAAGATGATTATATAACTATACAGCTTTTATGGTGTGACCATGTGATTGTGAAAACCTTGTGACTGACACTTCCTTTATCTAGTGTGTGGATAGATGAGTAAAAAAATAAAGACAAAAAAAGAAATGAATAATGGGGCAGAATAAGGGACATGGGATGTTTGGGTATTCTTTTTTATTTTAATTTTTATTCTTATTTTCATCTTTTTTTGAGTAATGAAAATGTTCAAAAATTGGGATGATGAATGAACAACTACATGATGATACTGTAAACCACTGACTGTATGCTAGGGTGACTGTATGGTACATGAATATATCTCAGTAACATTTCACTTAAAAAAAAGTTAAAAAGGAACAACTCCTAGGGTTTGTGAAACTGGGTGGCTGGCAATGCTAGTCATTGAGCTAAAGCTTCCAGGAGAGGTATAGCTTTGGGGAGGGGATCATGCTTTTAGAATCTACCAAAAAATCCTGCAGGTTCTCTCAGCTATGTTTTCTTCTGAATTCTGTTTACAAGAGACAATTGAGTAGCACTGATGATGTTGGCCCTTTGGTCATTACCACTGGTTATTCTTTCTTGTAGGACTCATAACTGTACAGAAAACTGAGGGGATTCTTGATATGGGGACTCCTGAATATGTATTTTTGAACCAATTTAAATAGCCTACAGCTAAGCTACTGAATTACCTGCAAAGCTGTCTAATATATGTATGGTCAAAACATTCTAAATGTTATAAAGAATAGGGTCAACACTTTCCACTGCAAAGAAGACAGATTCTATTGGATTGAAGAGAATAAAGATCTTCACCAGGCACTAGGGTATGGAACCATAGGTTATGAGAAGGGATTATGTTAATGAAGGAGGGACTCTTCTATTATTAAAAGAGTAGGGAATGAAAAATAGAATGAGTGGATACAGATGCAGATAATTTTGGTAAACCAAGGGTATGCTCATTTTGTGGCTTCTATTTCTCTCTGAAGTAGGAAGCAAGGTATTCTGCTGAGAGAGATGGGGAAAAGGTGGGAGAAATTTTAAAGAGTTGTAGTATATAGTTGGAGAGCATGTTAATTTGAGAACCTAGTAAGAATGCTGGTAATAACAGAAGTTTCCTGTGAGGTAACAGCCATAATGTTATAGTGGAGACAATCTTCTCTGTTGGATGACTTTCTTCAGTGATACTCAACCTCCTATGTTCCAAAAGGGAGAAGGAGGTAAGCCAGTTTGAAACTGTTGTGTACTCCCAGAAAAGCCATGTTCTTTAATCCTTATTCAATATTGTTTAGAGTGTGACCTTTTGATTAAGTTGTTTCCATGGAGATTTGACCCCCCATTTGGAGTGGGACATTTTGATTAAGTGGTTTCCATGGAGATTTGTCACCACCCATTCATGGTGGGTCACGTAATGGAGTCCTTTAAGAGGGAACCATTTGGAAAGAGCTCAGAGCTGATGCAGACAAAGACCTTCGGAGATGCAGAAAGAAAATACCCCTGGGAAAGCTGTTTAAAACCACAAGTCAGAGAACCAGCAGATGCCAGCCACTTTTCTTGAGTAAAAGCATCTTTCTCTGGATGCCTTAGTTTGGATGTTTTTATGGCCTTAGAACTGTAAAGTTGTAACTTAATAAATTCCCTTTATAAAAGCTAATCCATTTCTGGTATATTATACTCCCAGCAGCATTAACAAACTAAAACAGGAAGGTACTTGACTTTACTTAGAGTGAGTGTTTTAAGGCGATCCAGGAGAGTAGAGTGACAAGAGAGTTGAGCCTATAATCAAGATGCTGAAAAAATATACCATGGAATCTAAAAAGGGTAAAGAGAGGATTTAGATTACAATGAGGTGAAAGTGGTCATAGTGGTCATGGTGAAAGATGGGATGTCTGAATTAATGAGTTTGGAAAAGAAGTTGGTTTGGGGGTATTTAACCTTAGGAGTAGGTAACCGCAAAAGTGGAAGAAGATATGGCACAAGGTTTAGATTTTGGGGGGTATGACCTGGTTTTGTTTTTACTTTTCTTCTTTTTTTCCCAAATTTTCTTTAATGGAATAGTTAGAAAAGCAGTTTTTTATATTTACTGTAATTGTCCATGCATTCAAACCTAAAACAGGGTAACTTTTCTACATTATATTCTCTTTTATGCCAGAGTTATATTTTGTTTAATGTGACAATGAACAAGTCAGCTGACTGCTAAATGGGATTTGATGAGTTTCAATATAAAGACATGCAAGACTTTTAGTCAAAATTGAATATATAACTCAAAGAAATGTTTTTGCAATTAGTCATGTTTCTGATATTCTCAGTAACATCACTGAGCTTCAAATATGGTAACTATAAATAAAATGGACTAATAATTGAGTATTTGTAAGTACACTAAATAAATACTTGTATATATACTAAATACATCTAAGGTAAAGGGAAGCATTCCAAATCAGAAATTTCTAGGCCCTGAAACCTAGACAAGGGATACATGATAGTATCAATTCTTAGTTGATCATTGTAATAAAGAAGAAGAGCAATTTGAGAAAATCTCTTTTAACTTATACTCATATATGGAACCTGATAATTTCACTCAGAATTGTAGACTTATAGAATCAGAATAATTGAGAAAGGAATTAGTGATTTTTTGTTCTATCTAGTGGTTCTCAAAGTATGGCCCTCTGACCTGCAGCATCAGTATCATCTGGGAACTTGCTAGAAATGCAGATTTTGACACCTCACTCTAGATCCATGGAATCAGACATTCTGGGGGTAGGATAGAGCAATTTGTTCTATTATTTATTTATAAAAAAATATTTTTATTGAAAAATCTTCACACACATATAGTCCATCCATAGTATAAAATCAGTGGCTCACAATATCATCACATAGTTATATATTCATCACTATGATCATTTTTAGAAAACTTGCATCACTCCAGAAAAAGAAATAAAAACAAAAAAGAAAAAAACTCAAAGATCCCATATCCTAACCCCTCCCTCTCACTGACCACTAGTATTTCCATCTATTCAATTTTTTAAACCTCTTATCCCCACCCCCAATATTTATTTTTTATCCTTATTTTTTTATTCATCTATCCATACCCTGGATAAAGGAACATCAGACACAAGGTTTTCATAATCATACAGTCACACTGTAAAAGCTATATAGTTATATAATCATCTTCAAGAATCAAGGCTAGACCCACGGAGGAGGTGCCCATACCTTGGGGAGAACTTGGGCCATGTCCACGGGCTTCCAGGGAGATGGTAGACCAGAGTGGAGTGAGTTCACAACTGCTCTACGAAACAAGATAGAAGATGGGGAGAAAATGTTCAGGACTGCAGGTCCTGGGGTAGATCTACCAGCAAGCTGCCCCTGGCGGAACAGCCCCCCTGTTGAGCAGCCCCCCTGGCACAGCAGCCCTCCTGTGGAGCAGTCCCCTTCCTGAGCACGCAGACCTCCAGTCCTCCAGTCTAGCGGGGTGGGGCTGAGGGAGGAGGAGACTTGAGCATGCCATCTGCTGGCCAGGCAAGGTTAGGAGTTCAGGTTGGATTTTCTGCGTGGTAGTCAGCCATTCTGCCACTGAAGTATCCGTGTACCCTGGCCTACCTTATAGTAGACCCTTTAGTTGAATTGTATCAACTGCACAAGATTCGGACCTTGATTGAGCAGAGAATAACTGACAAAGTCTAAAAGGAAATATTCAGCAAAAACTAAGTAAATACAAAACTTTAGAAAAGTGAAGGAAACCAACTTAAATAATAACCATATCAAGATAAACAAATGCCAAGAACACAGCAGAAAATCACAAAGCACACAAAGATCCAAATAAAAATGGTCCAGCCAAACGACCAAATCAAAATTCCACAGGGGACACAGACTATGAAACAACTACTCAAGGATATTTATTTTAAAAATAAAGGATATGAGGAAGACACTAGAAGAGCATAAAGAAGAATTTGGGAGGTTAAACAGAAAAATGGCAGATCTCACAGAAATGAAAGATACAGTAGACCAAATAAAAAATATACTGGAGGCACAAGATAGCAGATTCAAAGAAGCAGAAGGAAGAATAAGTGAGATACAAGATATAACAATAGCACTAGAGTGCACAAAAGAACAAATGGCAAGAAAGATGGAAAAAATGCAACTGGATCTTAGGGAAATGCTGGACAACAGAGGCACAAAAATATAAGAATAATTGGTGTCCCAGAAGGAGAAGAGAAGAGCAAAGGGTTGGGAAAGTCAGTTGAAATATAACTGGAGAAAACTTCCCAATTATTATAAAAGACATGAATATGCACATCAAAGAGGCCCAGCAAACTCCAAATAGGATAAATCTGAACAAGCCCACTCCAAGATACATACTAATCAGACATCAGGTGTTGAAAAGAAAAAAAGTCCTGAAAGCAGCACGAGAAAAGCAATCAACTACATACAAGGGAAAATACATAAGACTGACTTCAGCCTTACTCAACAAGCACCATGAAAGCAAGAAAGCAGTGGTATGATATTTTAAAGATCCTGAATGAGAAAGGCTTTCAACCAAGAATTCTTTATCCAGCCAAGTTATCCTTCAAAATTGAGGGAGAGATTAAAATCTTCAAAGATAAAGAAAGATTGAAAGAACTAGTCAACAAGAGATCAGGTCTACAAGAAATCCTAAAGGGAGCCCTGTCAGCTGATAAAAAAGACAGGAGAAGGAGGTCTGGAGGAGGGCACAGAATTGAAGAA